>JAUZST010015088.1:0-10355 GCA_034779995.1 Parotocinclus haroldoi
CACACACACACACACACACACACACACACACACACACACACACACACACACACACACACACACACACACAAACTTTAATTTTAATATACTAATTGCAAACATTACTAATGAATTCTCCCCTAATTTTCTGAGCATTGTATTGGTGCTAAAATACACACTCGGTGAGTTTTTATAAATCCACCATACCACATAATGCACAAATTGTGAGGAGATGCTAAACAGATCTCCGTTAGAACAGCACACACCTTATCAAGACAAATGGAGAGGGAAACTTGAGTGTTCCAGCGAGCTTATCCTATCCTCACCCTAAATTAAGGTTCTGTATAATTGTGTGTGGGTTTGACTGTATACATGTGTGAGCGTTAGGGCTGTAAAATTCAGAACCCCTCCAGCACAAGGTGGAGTCTACAGCTATTTGCATAGCACGTTCCATGAGTGTTGTACAACTTTTGTATATGATGTAGCTTCTGGGTGGCGGTGCTAGTGTTCGTGATATACTTAAACCAAAATACTCATTAGCATGTTGTTGTTATGTATTTTTTCTTACCAAAAAATATATGGTTGATTGTGGTTCTGCGGTAGTTCCTTTTCATTAATGGATGGAATGGAGGGTGCACAAATAATGCATCATAACAGATGAGTTGGGAACAAGCTACAAGTAATAAGTGGGTTAAGTCTTGACACTTAATTTCCAAGTCAATGCAAGTTAATCAGAGTCAAGTCCCATGTCAAGACAGGCAAGTTTAAGTAAGTTTAAGTAACCAAATTCCAGAACGGGTTGTTTTAGTGTACTATCAGCCAAACTAAACAGACTAACAAAGTAAGTATTTATAGCCAGAGTTGTCCTAACTACAGAGACAAATTTTTTGACTAGAGCTTAAAAAAATCACAATATAAACAGTATGTTGGAAGATCTGTTTACATTAGCTATTGTTCATAATTTGCTTGGTGAATGAAGCAATACCAAAGGCTCAGTTACGTGATTTTACCATGATTTATGGTAAAAGTCAAAGTTGAGTCACAAGTCTTTTTCTTTTTTCTTTTTTTTTTTTTTTTAGTCAAGTTGCAATTTGTTAAATTTAGGATTTGGGTCACATTCAAGTCAAGTCACACACCTCTGGTAAGACATGGCACAAACAGGACCAAAATAATTGATTTTTAATTTAGTCTTACAAATTGATCACACTAATAAAAAGATATATTATTGCACATGGTGCAGTCTTTAGGATACATAGTGACAGTGATAGTTGTTCAAATGTGGTTTTGTTGTCTAAGCTGTTGTTTATGTAACTCTGTGTTTGCAACACCATGGTAGGCGAAAATGTACATTGTCACAGATTTACACAGCATCAAACAGAAATCCTTTATTGTTAACTTTTATAAGGTGGAAATGATAAATGAAATAATGTCATTAGTCTGTTTACATGGACAGAAGTAATTCAAAGGATAAATGAATGTATTTAAGGTATTTGTTTACCCATTTTCCCCATACCCATTTTAAGTCAATTTCTATCAAAACTAATAAAGATGCTTGAATTTTATAAGCTGATTATTCAAAACATTTACACAAACAAAGTTAGGCCATTTTATATTTATGCAAAGTTGAAAACAACCAGAAATATCATTTCAGTGGCCTCTATATCCTAATGCCTAAATTGTACTTTTATAATGGTAAATTTCTCACAAATTGTTGATGTACAGCTGTAGTATGTGGTTTAGGACAACCCTTATTTGTGCCAATTGGCTAGAGCTAGATAAATAAAGGAGGCAAATAGATTTATGTACAGTACACAAACATAAAATCTCACAATTCACTTACAGGTAAAAAAGTTATAAATAAAAAAAAAACTTAAATATAGAGATATAAGAAAATAAAAATATCCCGTAATATACTGTAAGGCCTATACTCTTCTCAGTTAATAAACATACAATGAATGATGATGCTAGTCATAAAATACCTGTCATCATATTCATTAGGTGTATATGAACACACTGTTTAGAACAATGCATTCTAGATTTTTTTTAGACCGGATTTTTTGAACTTGATTTTTGCACGGTCATTAAGCCTTAAAAGCTAGAAATGTATACCGTATGTCAGTGTAATCTCTTTGCTCTATAACTTTACAAAGATGCACTCACACCCACAGACATTACTTGTGTGCTATGGCATTCTGAGAGAGCACTACTACTTGTGAGTATGATGTTGTAATTTGTTATATCTCATAATGCAGGTTTATATTTATATGATTTCTTTTATATTTTGTGTGTATGTGTGTGTATGTGTGTATGTGTACTTGTTTGTGTGTGTATGTGCGTGTATGTGCGTGTGCGTGCGTGTGCGTGCGTGTGCGTGCGTGTGCGTGCGTGCATGCGTGCGTGTGTGTGTATGCCAACAGATTGCTCGGCAACAACAGCAACTTCTGCAGCAGCAACACAAAATCAACCTCCTGCAGCAACAAATCCAGGTGTGTAACAATAATAATAATAACAATAATATTGTTATCTAAAATATACATTATATTTTATTATATTCTCTATGTTAGTTTACTGTTGTCATAGGCTTGCATAATTGGGCTTTATGCTTTGATATTTGTAAAGCTGCTTTCAAACATCGCTACAAGTTCCTGTCCATTTTCCACACATGTAATGTACATATGTAGACATACCTTCACAACCAAATCAGTACACCAAATAGTAATCAACTCCCTTTTACCAATAACAGCCAAATATCAGGCAGGCTGCTTTGGAGCTATGCTTGTGAGTTATCTATTAATCTGCCTGTGGTGACTGGCTTTTATTAAGTCTCCTTAACTAATTTGTGTGTGCTATAAGCAAAAGCTCTTTAAATCTTAAACATTATGTGACTGTAAGGATTGAATATACATTGCTCACAAAAAATAGGAAATATTTCAAAAATGAATATGAAGCAATTTAAAAATAGGCAGTTGACTCTATTTCATTAAACAAGATAATTAGAAAAGTAAATGAAAAGAGAGGTAAACTCAATTGTCGTGATTGAGTAGCAAGTGACATATTCATGAGGATGAACAGAAGCAGGTCAAACTGCACGAGAGTGCCACACATTGACTAAGTAGGGTGTATGATCACCCAAGACTTCCAAAACACACTGACGGTGATGGGGCATAGACAGGATCAGATCGTCTAGCAGTTGTTGTGGGATCCTCTACCTATTCATTTTGAAATATTCCAAGCTTAAAATGAATTGTATATTAGTAATACTTACGTGTGTGTGCGTGCGTGTGTTTGCACACGCACGCGTGTGTGTGTGTGTGTGTGTGTGTGTGTGTGTGTGTGTGTGTGTGTGTGTGTGTGTGTGCGCGTGCGTGTTTGTGTGTGAAAACACATTTGCTTGGTTGCTCTGGTCTCGCTCGACCCTCAGAGAAACAAACCTCCTTTTTCCCATGACTTTGCAACCTTTTCCCAAACAAGCATCTCTGCATTCGGACCCACGGAACAATAGTTTCTCACACTGGCTAGACAGAGGAGAGTTTCATTAGCAGTCTCATCACATTCAGCTTGTGGGACTCGCATTAGGTCCAGTACGCCAGACAGTATCGTCCAACACTAGGAGAAGAAAGAATTATTTTAGCTATTTTGACTGATTTTGGGATTCTTAGTATGTGGTCAGACTGTCGACTGTCTGACAGTCGACCTTCCCGAGGAAAATGCATTCACAAGTTCACATTCATATGTTACATTTTAATCATCCTATACTAATGCCAATCTCATTAATATAAATTTGATGTCCACCCCCAACCAAAAAATAACATTAAGAACAATAGCAACAGCAACACTATTTGCTTGAATGTTTAACAAGCCTAAGATATTTAAATAATGAAGAAACCTCCTAGGAAATATTAATAGATAAACAATTGTGTTCACAAAAAAGTCATGCCTGTTTTTTTTAAGTTGTAAAATGTTTTACAGCACAGTTTTCCAACCTCCTGTCAGTGGCCAGTTCGTTAGACACCAAGGGGCAACACATACACACAAACATTAAAGCTTTCAGTGCTTGTAGGACCCTCGCCACTGAACAAGCTGTAAGACGATGTGCGTTAGAGGTAGGGATGAATAGAAAGCGCCTATCAAATGGCTGGAGGTGCACACATGTACACACATGAAGAAGTTTGGCTTAAAGGCTTAAAACTAAATAATACTTTTCCACACTTAAGCAGAGGTGTAATAGCAAGGCCTTTGGGTGAGCACCACTGCTGCTGACTCCCAGTCTTATTAAGGCCTTACTGTTCCAAAGACCACTTCCTCCATGCCTGCACTCTCTTTTTGTCATTAGCAGCTTTTCTCAGCACACCTCCTCTAGCTCTGTGGGAAGCCTTGCCGTGTCAGAGGATTTGCCACGCTTGGTCTCGACACTCGCTCAGCATGAATTCTCTTCATCAGCCGAACGGGAGATGAGTGGGTGACCAGGCCACCCGCAATGAAACGACCAGCTATTTTAATATGCAGCACTGTCGTCTTACAGTGCTTAGCCCCTAACTCAAAGTAAGGAGTACTAAGGAGGTATAAGAGTCAGTCACTTGACTATAACTTATTTAGGTCTTCTACTAACTTACTTAAGTCTACAGACACAGGGGTCCATGTGGATAACGGTAGCTTATAGAAACCCTATAACTGTCCACCTATATTTCTGTATATTAGCTCAGGAAAACATGACCATTGAAGATACTCATACATGGACATGATATAAGTGAGTTCAATTTAGATTAAATGCACTCCAAGCTTTTAGAATAGGAAATAGATTTTGTTTTGAACTGAGAAAAAGACAAGAAAGGCAGTGTCACACAAGCAACTTGCTGGACCAGCTAACCCAGTTGGCTGTGTAATTGTTTAATTTGTCTCATTACACCGACATGAATGCACTTGATGTTTTTCCTTATTGCAAGTTTAGTGTGCTGGGCTAAGCACACATTGGTGCAGTTTTTTGTTGTACCCTCCTTAATAAACATCTTGTTAAACACAAAACCCCTATTCAAGTTACACTGAAATGTTTAACAAACAACTTTATCTAATGTGAAAAGGACTATAGTGCAGAAAGGCCAATAGAGATCAAACTTGTCTGAGATCTAACACATTTCTGTTGCACTACTCAAGAACCCGATATAAATGGATTTTGTTTAATTTCATTCAAACAATTACAATAAAATAGCATAACTGCTAAGCGCAGTAACAGTAACATTAAACTTTATGCTTTTTACACAAATTAGATACATTAGACAATGCATAAATTGTCACAAAAGATATTACATACAACAAGTTTTTTAATCTCAAAGTCAAGAAAGGATGGTGGGAAAGGGCAAGCACTGACAACTTGATAGCAAGGCCATAATGACTTAAAATCACATTAGAAACACAGTCAGACTAGAGAACGGAGGGCATTGTGATCAAAATAGCAATAAGGCTTGAAATGAATGTTTCAGCATAACTTCAGAGCAAGTCAGATGGGTCCAATCAAAGCAAAGAGATGGTTACCAAAACAGAAAAAAAAAACAAAAGTAAGACCAAGAGGGATCTGCTTCCATCTTTTTCTCCTCATCCTCTTTACTAATCATGCAGCCCTGGTCAAGGGTGTCTGCACTCTGCCATGGCGGAAGGCAGAGGACGCTCTTCTCTGCCACGGCATGGCAGCTTGCCAGCTAATGGGAGCTATTTGAGGAAGGACACGCAGGCAGTAGAGCAGATGGGCACCGTGCTATGCCCACCTACGGCGGCAGGCTGACGCACCGCCTGCACTCCCGCCTAATGGAGGGCTTATAAAAGGCAGGCAGTGCTGGCGCAGGCCTGCCACTCAATTTCATTAGCTGCTAATCAGCCAAAGGTGCCCTTGGCTCACAGAAAAATAAAGGTCTGTCCATTTGAAAAAAAGAGTACTTGGAAAAAGAGTGAGGATAGTGAATTTGAAATTGGTGGTGTGTTAGTGGTTAAAAATGCAAGGTCATTTTTTCAGACGTTTGGAAAAATGTGATGGGTCTTTTGAAGGGAAGAAGTGTGAATGAAGTAGGATGATGAAGGAAGGGGAAAACTGATGATGTGATTCTGCAGGAATTGTGTTCAATGAAACTGGATTGGTGGTGAAGTTGCACGCTGTCTATTAGATTTATAAGCAATTATTTGCTCATGTTATGGATGTAGCTTTGATTCAGCATTGCTTTTTAGGTGTACATTTGAGTGTAGAAAAAGATGAGCAGGACGGGGGTACTTATGCCTTTGTGTTTTTCTGATTGGTGTCCTTTGGGCTGTATGTCCAGTGTGAGTTGACAGGATGTTAGCCAAAGTTGTTTCTAGTAGTGTTAATGGCTTGTGCACATAGGCAGCATGTTAAAATTGAATACTAGTCACACGCCAGCACTATACAAATTAATTATTGGGTATATGGCTACATTTCGCCTCTTCAGCAAAGGGTCACAGAGGCTCGGCTTTAATTGCTGGAACATATGGCTAGAAACAGATTTTAGCTGTGGGACTCACTCTTTCTGCCACTGTACCTCTTCACTCTCTAAGATGTGTGCCATATTGTCAATGCTGGCAGCTATTGTTCCACTCATTTACTTCACTGAGCTAATTACTCCCTAATAATAACTTTACCTTGGAGTTTTTCTCTCTCCTCTGCCAACAAACCTGTTCACACTACATATGTTAATTATCGGCACATCTTCTTTATGTTCAAAAAGCTTTAAGTTCAAGCTGTGAGAGACTCTTAAGTCACTTCGCTGCCAACTTTCACTTTTTCCATGGTTTATTTTTTAAAAGATTTCTTTACATGTGCTTCCTTGCTTTCTTCTGCCTTTTGTGCATGGTACATGTTTCAGACTTGGACAACCCTTCCATCATATATCATGCAACACTTACAAACAATATTTTAAGCATGAATAAATACAATTTAAAAATGCCCTTTGCAATCATCACTTTCTATGCAGTGGTCATTTTGATTTCAGAATGGTAGTGTTTGTTTGAAAGTACTTTTTATTTATTATTTATTTATTTGCTAGCTAATTTCAACGATTTTGGTAAAGCCTGCTAATGGCTTAAGACGAGCCCCACAACAAGGTTTCCTTCTATGCTAGAGAAAACAGAGAGATAAAGAGTCATTATTGGAAGCAATAGCCAGCTGTTGAGGGGCAGGATTAGCTGGAGCGCTAAGCTCAGACTGGTTCTATTCTCTGCTGTATTAAGGAATGTTCTGCAAAATTTAAGAGGCAGAGGCTAAATGCTTGGAATGAGAAACAGAGAAAAGGCCATGAGAGCGGTGAAAGGATATGACCACAAGAAAAGCAAATTAACTGTCTAACCACATTAATAAGTCCTCATGTGTGTCTGTGTGTATTTGTAGCCTCGTTCATTGTGGGCTGCAGCAGTATGTGTAGACCAGCTGTTGCTGCGATCTCGCAAAAGCAGCTTATTGGACTGCCATCAGATTGCCGCAGGCCAGAGCTTGTTGTTCCTGCTCAGCTCTAGCTTCATGAGCTATCTTGGCCCGACCTCATTTCCCTCTGTGTTTTAACATGGTTACTGCCTGTATGACCTATAGCTCCTAGCTTGCCTGATATCCATTTGAGAAATGCACTGTATAGACAAGTTTGTAGACACACCTTCTAGTATTGTTCTCTGCTATTTCAGCAACACTGTCTTGTATAACACATTCTTAATATAAAGTATACATTTTTGGATTCTCCAAACAGTGGCAGTAGAATGGGTTGAATATCAGCATTTGGATCAGTGCCGCAATACACATTGGACTGAGATGAGTGTAGTGTTTAGAGTGTTTTGAAAACTGGCGTGTTAACTTGTGTTAAATATAGCACATGAAATATTATTTGAAAATAGTATTTTTCCTCTATATGCAGCACAGCACACTTCACAGATGTGGACACCGCCGGCTCTTTTATGTCTAGTTTGTATAATGTGTAAAAAGCCATACTCAAACTTTAATATATTTCCTACAGTTGCTTTTGAAGAACTACAATGAAACGTGACACTGTTAGAGTCATTCCAGTCTGAACTCAATGTATCGTGTTTCCTGCTATATTGGATGAAGTTGTTTCATTTCTCTCTCCACTATCCAAACTACTAAGCAATAGTGAATGGCAAGCTAAAAGTCAAATTCTAGAAATAAACTTCTACGCTGAGTGAGTGTATATCATTTTAGCATATGATATGTAAAATGTCTCTGAATGGCATTTTTTCCTTCCACCTTCACATTCCACTTCCTTCTTCTTAATAGGAAACCTCACTTTTATGCAGGGATTAATTATAAGATTAATTAGTGAAGAAGTTTGATAAGACAGCAGAGCATATTTGACCATTTTTATGTATACTTTGGATCTTAAAGCAAAAAAAAACATTTACTAGGAGGGAACATGAGGGGAGAGCACAACACATCATGCACAAACCACGAGACAGACAAACTTTCGCTGTTTAGGTTACTCCATGTAAGTGTTTCTTTAACTAACCTTGACACACACACACACACACACACACACACTCACAAGGACAAGAAAGCCAGTTATCAAATTAAAGTGCAATAAATCACTTTATTAAACATGGGTGGCTTGTTGTATAGCACCTCACAGTAAGAAGGTCCTATGTTTGATCTCAGACTAGATCAACTTTGGTCTTTTATGTGGAGTCTGCATGTCCTTCCCGTGTCTGCATGGGGCTGTTCCAGTTCCATCCACAGTTCAAAGACATGCGTGATATGTTAATTGATTAGGTTTATTGACTTGAGTGTTTATATATGACTATTTTTTATGTAACCTTGTGTATAGATATCATCTTGTGTGTGTTGCTAAAATGCCGTTTGATGCTAATGGGGACATAAAACAAAACAAAGAAACTATTATACTACACCACAAATGTATGAAGAGTTTTAAAGCTTTTTCCAAAAAAGAGATATATTTGCATAAAAGGCTCTGACTGTACTTGTGTCTGGAAGTACTTTTATTTTAATAATAAATTAATGTTATATCTATATCTAACTGATCAAAGTGAATTATTATATCACCCTGTAAAATCATTTTGAACCAGTATATAATTAAACTTCTTTCAACGTTTTGTTTTGACTCAAACTGGTACAAATATCTCAATGGAGCATTTGCATGTTATAGGTTTGCATTTTTAGTACATGCTAGCTTGAGGTAACTTGACCACAGCAATGCCACAGCAGCATGCAGTGATATCATATGTCCACATTAATGGGCTGAAAGACAGAACAGTAGTGTACCATTTATGATACCTGCTCGCAGGGTGAATGTGGTGAAGGAAAAGAAAAGTGGCTGGGCTAGCATCTGATCTAGGAGCGGGAGTCCTCGCAGTTCTGTGGTTCACCAAAATGGTGGACTAATTATGGTGTGGTGAGAAGGCAAGAGGCCCCAGACGCTGTGGTGGGACCAAGAGACTATAGCAGTAACAGAGAATGTGAGAGAGTGAGATTTAGCCACCCGTCTAACTTTGTGTGCTTTAACCACTTCAGCTGCAATTACAACCACAGATAGTAAAACCAAAACCTCCACTGTGGTAAGCCCAAGGCTTTTATAATCAGATGCACAGAATGCAGTCTCACTGCTTTCCTCACCTTGACTGTCTGCGAGCATCCCGACATGTTCATGTTCACACAGTCACTGATGTCACTTCTGGAGGCTTTGTGTTTTCCTGGAAGTGGTCTCATCAGTAGAACCATCTGTCCTCTCCTTCCCCACACCCATGTGCTTCAGACTCGCTTCTTGCCAAAGTCACTGGCTTCTTTTCCCCTATTTTTTCTTCTTCTGTCTTTCTCTTTCTATTTTTTCAATTCTGGAAATCAGTGAAGAGGCATGGCACCTTGCCGAGCGTGGTGGGCCCAGATGTTGCAGGAGTTTTTGGGAGCCACTCGATGTGACATGCTGGTGTTGGCACTGACAGGGTTTTGTTTCTGCTCCTCTTGTCTGAAGACAGGTGCACTCTGTGCGTGCATTTGTGTGTGTGTGTGTTTGTGTGTTTGTGCATGTGTGCGTGCGCAAGCAGGTATTTGGTACAGTTGTGGGAGCCATATAACCTCAATAGGAACAATAGGTGCATCAGATATTTTTTGAGATTGTGGGGGGCAGTTAATTGCTTGTTTACAGATATTGTAACTTTTGGAGAAAACCAAAAGAGCCTAAGGTTTTAATTTTTTGCTAATTTAAGTTTAGGGTCAGATGTAAGTGTATCATCGTTAAACTACAGTAATTATTGTGTCCGTGGAAAGTCCCCATAAACATATGTTTACAAAACTCTGTGTGTGTGTGTGTGTGTGTGTGTGTGTGTGTGTGTGTGTGTGTGTGTGTGTGTGTGTGTGTGTGTGT
>JAUZST010015089.1:0-10354 GCA_034779995.1 Parotocinclus haroldoi
GGCAGAGGTGGGATTTGAACCCTGGACCTTCTGGTCCAGAGTCCAGTACCTTAACCACTAGGCTACCACAGTCCACAGGTCATGCAGTTGGTGAGTGTTCTTGAAGCTCTGACGATATCCTCGATATCCTCAGTAAAACATATTGTATATCACAATAACAAACTGAATCCCGATACGATAAGATATTGTCATATTGCCCACCCCTACTAATAAATCAAACTACCAGATAGAGAAGTCACTCTACAGAACATGTTTCCACTGCTCCAGAGTCCGGTGATTGTGCTCTTTACACCACTCAATCAATGCTTGGTATAATGCTTGCTGACGTTTTAAAGCATTGTGTGCAGCTGATCGGCCATGGAACCCCATGCCATGAAGATCCTGGCACACAGTTTCTGTGCTGATGTTAATGCCAGAGGAGGTAAAGATCTCTGCAGTTATTGAGTTAGTTCCGTGTTGGTAAATTTTATTCACTATGCTTGAGTTTAAACACCTGTGGCAATGTATTAAATTCAATGATTAAGATATCCCAATTATCCTATTTCTGTACTTTTGTCCATAGAGTGTATACTACTATATTTAGAATAAAGATGCATGTTTTTTTTTCTGTTTCCGCCGTCTTTCGGTTTGTGTATGCACAAGATGTGTTATATGCCTATCTGCTTGTTTGATTTGTAGTTACATGCCATGTGTCGAGTCAGGAAGACAGCATCTTGCCATAGGCCAGCAAGTCTCAGTGAAGTGGTTATGATGTCACAAATGAAGCTAATGTAGCACAGCTCATTCCTTCTGCCCTAAAGGTAGAGGAGTGTCTCTCTAGTTTATTCTTGCTGCTCATTCTGCAGATTTTCCTAAAATGTTATACACAGATCAACCAAAAATAATACACCCACCTCCTTGTTTCTACACTCATTATCATTCTCATCAGGTCTTCTTACCATATACAGTCGGGAAAGTATTTGATACACTGCTGATTTTGCAGGTTTTCCCACCTACAAGGCATGGAGAGGTCTATAATTGCTATTGTAGGTTCACTTCAGCGGTGAGGGACAGAATCTTAAAAGAATCCAGAAAATCACATTGTATGACAATGTATGACACCTGTCTGCACACTCAATAAATCACATTTTAAACTTTCCACCATGCCCAAGACCAAAGAGCTGTCCAAGGACACCAGGGACAAAACTACAGGAAACCTCTGATTTTTGGTTTCTGAACCAAATATTCTGAAAAAGTTTTGTTTTTCTTTTGTATCCAATGCTCATTTTCCCACTGTATGTGCACAATTGAAAAAGACTGTGGTCTATCTGTTGCTCTGCGTAATTTGTCAATTACGTCCTTTCATCCTGGTCAATGTGTTGATCATTGTATGTCAAAGTCAAATTTATTAATATAGTGCTTTTGACAATAGGTCATTGTCTTAAAGCAGCTATACAACTATCTGTCCCCACAGTCCCATTTGTGGCGACAGTAGCAAGGACAAATTCCCGAAAGTTATTCCCTGTCTGCAACACATTCCCTGTATGTCCTTAAAACAGTTTGTTCCTGCATAATTGTCATTTGATTTATGTTAAGGGTTACAGTGAAGTTCCTGCTTTGATCTCACCTTTGACCCATATATACAGGACAGCAGTGTTATCCCAATTAGGTATTAAAACCCGGTTTCAAATCAGAACCATTTCTAAAGGCATCTCTGCACATCTGCTAGGACCAGTGGGTTATGTAATCACGGCAATCATAATGTAGTTATGGAAAATCGATGCTCAAAAGCATCTAAAAGTTTTCTCGGCTTTGTAAGGGAACACAAACAGGCGAAATGTAGTACATGTGAAAAGTTGATCTGTTGTAAGGATATTGCACCTAAAACATTGTAAAACATGTAAGGTACCAACATGATACAGTCATATCTGGTTAATCGGATGTGATCGTTTTGGTCCTAATAACCGGTCAGATTAAACGAACATGCCCTATGTTACAAGATGGGACGTGCTCTAATTTATGTAACATATTAAATGTTATCAAACGTACAAACAAGAACTACTGTTGCTTACAAACTTTATTTATTTATTTAACACATTTATTTTTCAATCAACAAAGTTTTTTGAAACGATCTACGACACAATGTATAGATACTCAGCATGCGAAGCGTAATACCATAAAAAAACATGTTCTTTCTAAATTCCAGTCAACGTTTGAAGAACTAATTCAGTGTGATCTTATACGTTCTATTGACGGACTGCACTTGAACAAAATCAAGAAAGTGGTGGGCGTGGTCACCTCCCGCTGGTCTTGCTCTTGTCAACGCAACTTTTCGGATTTCCTGACCTTTGATAAAAGCATAAATTCTCCCATATCTTGCTGACCCACTTTTTATCCGCTAGGTGGCGACTTGTGATTTCTTTTTCTTATTCGCTTCTCACATTCTTTGATCCGATTAAGTGGAATTTTGGTCCAAATAAGCGATATGGATATTTGGTCCAAATAATATAATAGGATTTGTTTCGGTACTTGGTTGTTTAGGAATTGGTCCGAATAAGCGGCTGATCCCATTAATCGGTGGTCCAATTAACCGGATTCGACTGTATAATAAATTATATTTCTGCATTAAGACATTGCAACAGTTGCTCATTAAATCAATTACACAGGATGTGTGTAAATTACCATAAAGTATTGGCTTTCTCCCAAACATCATAACACAACATTAATGCATCACAAATAGTGCTAGTAATAATAACATTTTAGCAAATAGCAATAATATAGAGTGTACAAAAAAGTAACACTAGTCATTCCTAGATAAATTGTGTTAAATCAAAATAGCAGCTCCATTGGCTTGGTTGTAAGTGTCAAGTGATTTAAACAGCAGATCATAAGAACCTGGGCGGTGCTAAAATTGTGAATGTTGGGTGGGGGAAAGTGGGACTAAAACTGGTTGCTTCTTTTTGATAAAAAGATATTGATTGAGAATGATAAGTCACAATGGCAGAATAATCGGATAGCTTGATTACAAAACATAATCACTACATAACACAATCACAACAAGTATTATGTTAGAAACAAAACATACAAATCTTTTAAACTTTATGAAATTTTATTTAGAAATTTAGATTACTAAAATTACAGAAAATATGTTGTGCTCCTAACAACAATTAGGGGATATTTTGAAATGAATATGAAGAGGATTCCACAAGAACTGCTGGACAATCTAATCTTGTTCATGCCCCATCACTGTCAGTGTGTTTTGGCAGTCTTGGGTGACCATACACCCTACTGAACAGTCTTATCCAGTTTAACATGCTTCTGTTCACCCTAGTGAATGTCACTTGCTACTCAATCACCACGACTGAGTTTAAATCTCATTTGCATAATTAAACAACTTTCTTTGACTTTTTATTTGCTTTTCTGAATATCCTGTTTAGTGAAATAAAATCAAGTCAAGTCAGATTTATTTGTATAGCACTTTTTACAATGGAGCATTGTCTCAAAGCTTTACAATATATTATCTGAAAAGGCCAATCCCAAATTGAGCAAGCCTAGGGCAAACGAGGAAAAGAAAAACTCCCTATGTATCAGGGTAGAAACCTTGGGAGGACCAAGACTCCAAAATAGCTTTTCAAATGCTTATGGTTTTTAATCACTTCATATTTATTTTGAAATAGCCCCTATTTCTGTGTATTTTCATAGTAATATGGGAATATAGTACTATATTGTTCAGTCATTCAGTCATAACTGTTAAGAGGTAACGGTTTCAATAAATCAACTATATGTTAACTAATCGTGAAACATCTAAACACGCATGCAGAGTTTAGCAATCAAACAGCTGTTATCATTAAAACTGGAAAGTCAAACCTGAAAACACAACTACATCACCACAGTAAACAGTTTGTAAAATAAACATACACAGTTACTATTTGGAATACTATTTACTAGCAAGAAAGGAAAAATTGTGGAAAATGTGTCGTATTCCATGCAATGAGCAGGATTTGTGTGCTTTTAAGATTCTTATATGTTTGTACACAGCAAACAGGGACGTCCACATGCCCATTTTTTTAAACACGGTACTGTGTTTGAGAGAAACTCTGAGCTTTACCTGATTCATTTTGCTGATGAAAACCAGGAGAAAAATATATTTACACCACAGAATTGCACAGTATTTTAAATTTTATTTATTTAATTAAAAAAAAAACACTTTAAAAGACAAATTGCTTTTTTGTGATGTGCATACCAAATTCTTATTGCAATTGTGATACTTTTAAGCATGTTTTATCATATTTATGAAAGTACAGCTTGTAAAAAAAACATTTCAGAATTAACTACACAATACACTAACTACTGGTGAGCCATCATGGGAAAAACAGATACCGAAAATGTTGAGCACATTAAATTAATTGCTCTTCAAGGACAAAATTTATTTTAGCATTTCTGGTAATAAAACGTTTACACCACAAATTGTTTAATATTTAAAGATGACCTGCATATTGTAAAGCTGTTTTTTTTTTCGTTTTTTAAAACGTATATTTCATATTTATCAGCTCGTAAAATAGGCATTGAACAATTCACTACACTCTAACTGGTTAGTCATTATGGAAGAGAACAGATAACCAAAGGTTTGTACCCTTTACTCCTCAAGAGCAAAATGTACGGGATTAACAATGTTAGATAAATGATTTGTGTGTGTTTAGTTACATGTCTGAGCTACAGTTAAGCCTAAATGTATTAGATATATTGTTTAATGTAGAGCGCCATTTAAATTGAAAAAAAAAAAAAAAAACAAACCCTAATTATTGTGTCAGCAGGGGGCGCTGTCTCCATTAGATTGAACAGCATTTGCCACAAACGCTTTGACAATTAAATAGTATACACCCAAATAACATTTTAGTCATGCAAACTATATCTAAGCTTGTAGAAAAGATGAAAGACATCGATTCATCATTTTTGTCAGGTTATATAATCACGTGGCCTTAAAGCCTCGTGTCTTGTTGGCTACAATGCAACTTAACAAGTGCAGGTGCCAGTATAAAAATATTAATATCTGACTGCTGTAAGATATCTGCAGAATGGGTTTAAATCCCATCTCTGCCAAGCTGCCACAATTGGGTGCTTAAGCAAAACCCTTATCCCACCATTGCTTGAATTGTAAGACTGTATAAGTTGTAAGTTGCTCTGGATAAGAACGTCTGCTTAACGCTGTAAATGTAAGTCAAGTAACTCTATATCAAAAATAAATGGAAACTTCTGTGCAATGTTTTTAAGTTGTTTTTTTTTTGTTGTTGTTTTCAGTAAATTATTTGTTTCTTATGATTAATGTACTCACTGAAATTCATCCTGTATATTTGTCTTTTTAAGAAACAAAGGGAATTTTCAGTGGCCCCATCTGGCCACTATGAAAAATTTCTGGGGGCGCCACTGCAAACAGGGGCAGCAGAATGAGTTGTACTGAGCACCTCGACTCAGAGACATTTCTACTTGCCTAGCAAGTCTGCTTCTTAACTTTATGCCCTGATGAAACTGATTAAATAAAGTTTGCCAGCTTTAATGGAGAGTTGTGTGGCTCACAGAACTCTAATCTTAACTCCACCAGACTTCTTTGAAAAGAATTCCACTGTGCTTAATGTCTATTGAGCCTAATGTCCAGCAACAGTGCCTGGCCATAGATTTGTGGATCAGACTTCTAAATTGTAGCAGCATAACAATCTGTACAACTAACCCTGCTCTCCTCGTGCTGACTCCAACCGAACCAAAACGAGGAGACAATATCCTTCAGTGACTAATCTAAGTAATGCTAATACTCACTCATATTCTCTGTTATTATGTTTATTATTTTATTAAGTAAATATACTATTATCTTATATTCTATAGTTTTATATTTTCTATTTTACTAAACTCTTCATAATATCGTATTCTCATTAATTGTAGTCTACATATAATGATATTTTATTCTACATATTATAATTTCTCAATAATGTTCCCCATTATAATTTTATTTTTGCTTCTGTGTATTTAAACTATTAATATACACGTATTAAGTATGTAATTTAGTTCTTACAAATAACTTTAAGCCTACACCTCTGCTGGTTTGTAATGCAGTGCAAGTTAAGTTGGATTGAAGGTCACAGTCATTTAGTGTCAGTTTTCAGCCTTGCCGCTTACTTGCAAAGAGTTCTCCAGATTCTGTATCAGATTTGCAGTTTAAGAACAACTTTTCTCAACAATTCCTTTGCAATTGTTATGTAATTGCAAATGTAATATTATAACGCTGCTTTGAGACAGTGTACCATTGTAAAAGCGATATATAAATAAAATTGAATTTAATTTAATTGTTATACCCGATCATGACATTTACCTGTGGAATGTTCTAAACAGGTGTTTGTTTTAACATTCCTCAACTTTCCCAATTTTCCCCCTGTCCCAACTTTTTTGGGACATGTTGAGTTTATAAGTAATTAAATGAGTAAATATTTGCAAAAAGACAATATAATTGATCTGTTTGAACATTAAATATCTTGTCTTTTATTCAGTTGAATGTGGGTTGAAAAGGATTTGCAAATCATCGTATTCTGTGCTTATTCATGTTTTACAACGTATATTATATTATGATATTTGTCCCCGATGTCCATTATATGAATTATGTCACTCCATAACTAGCTTTATGCTTTAGCTATTGTATGAGCATCTTTCTGTCTTTATGAATATATGACAGAATGGTGAGAGCTGAATGTTGAAGTAATATGCTGTAATATGCTGAGTGTCATTGTGTTATTACAACCTTTACACAATACACAAAACACAATACTGCGAGTTAGAGGAAAAGCAATATACAGTAATAGCAAGTGACCCCATTTTCGTGTTGCACTGGAACTGTGATTTGCAGTGAAAAGAATCAGGCAGCACTGCCATGCAATGCCTTTAGCTATTATCTATATTTATCTGCTAATATTACAAATTCAGGTTCATGTGTGTTGAATGAGATGGGAAAAAGGTGGAAATAGGAGAAGTCAGAAAGGTGATTCACCATATATGTGGACTACAAGGAAATTAATTATCGTATGTCTTGTGAATGTCACTGTATTGTTATTTGTTGTTGTTGTTTTCTTACATTATATAATGTGTAATATATGGAAAATAATTTAGTAAATGCTGCACATGGGTGACAGTGAGAAGAAGGAGGAGCTGATGCAGTTCCATCAGCTGCACTAAAGAGAGAAAGCTCATTCAGTGGAATCAGTGGTTCTCTATCTCTGCTTATGACTGCTGGAGATGCTATATAATGAACTCTTGTTGTGAATTTAGCTGCTAACTCAGGTGAGATTTTGTTTTATTTGCTTACAATTGCTCAACTACAGTTGAAAAATTACACATTTTTGAAGGCAGTGTATATTATATTTCCCTGATGTACCTTTTGAAGTATTAGAAAACTGTAATGATAAGATAAATGAATAGCCTAGCATTATAGTGCGTGTAGTTCACATACATTTAAAGTCTGACCTCTTAAATAACAGAGACTCCATAGTTTGTTTGACTGTAGGCAAAAGTATAGTCAGAGAATCATGGTGTATCTTGCAAACAGTGATGAAAGCTGGTGGGCATTATAAAAGAAAACAAAAAAAGAACTAAATGATTGTAATTATATATCATTATATATAATGATCTAACTTTTGTGTGCAGGTTACTAAGCTTAATTAGGATTGGGACTGGATTTCTTAAATAAAACATTTTGCATGTCTATATAGACAAATACCTTGGTTGTTGATGGTTGTTTGTTAACCATTTAAAGTGTTCTATATTTCTCCAAAATATATGACTTAAGATTCAGCAGATTTTTACACAGCTGCTCAAAAGGTAGAAAGACAGAAGCAATTTAAAGAAACAAGACATACACTGCTCACAAACATTATATTCCCTATTTTTATGTGAGCAGTGTATTACTTGGTTGTTTATTTATTGAAGAAAATAATATATTACATGTATGTGTATTACATATTACATATGAGTGGCAAAAGTATATGCAGCTTTGCTTTCAGTATGTGGTGTGAGCACCTTCTGTATCAATAATTACAGCTACATTTTGGGTAGCAGTTCTTCAGACCTGATCATCGGCTTAGAGGAAAATCCTCTGTACCAGAACTTTAGTTTTTGTGTGTTGGTGAGTTTCCTAATCTGAGCTACTTGCTTTACGTGTAATTTGTGATAATGTAAATGACCATGTACAATATTTTGTCTAATTAATTTAATTGGGTTCTCATGCTTTCTACTTGTAGGACTTTGTGAAAATCTGAATATTTTAAGGCTATACTAGTGCAGAAAATAGAAAGTTCTAAACACCACTGTGATCTGCAGTTTATAAATGAAATAAATAAGCATATATCAAATAAATAAGTAAACTCTGCAGTATACTTGCAGTTCCTTATGTCCTTTGTTCAATGTATTTGGCTCTTTCTAACACAGATCTTCAAGGACCTGTCATAGTGAATCTGAGTCGACACTGACAGAAACACACCCACAAGATGAATACATCACATTGGCTTCCTCTTTTCCAAAACTCCTCCCTTGTGCTCATCAATCACAGAACGGAATCCAATGAGACCAGAACGGGCATTTCAAGAAGCTGTGAGCAGGTCAACATTGCCTCTGAGCTTTTTCTAGTACTGGGTTTGGTAAGCCTGTTGGAGAACATCCTTGTTATTTTTGCCATTGTTAAGAACAAGAACCTCCACTCTCCCATGTATTTTTTCATCTCCAGTTTGGCCTTGGCAGACATGCTAGTAAGTGTCTCCAATGCCTGGGAGACTGTAGTTATCTATCTTCTGACAAACAGGAGCTTAGTTGTGGAAGATCATTTAATCCGCCAGATGGATAATGTGTTTGATTCTCTAATCTGCATTTCTGTTGTGGCCTCCATGTGCAGCTTGCTAGCCATTGCTGTGGACCGTTACATCACCATATTCTATGCTCTCCGCTACCATAGCATTATGACCACAAGACGAGCACGTATGATCATTGGCAGCATCTGGTTCTTCTGTACAGGCTGTGGCATAGTCTTCATTACCTACTCTGACAGGACACCAGTGGTGGTTTGTCTTGTGACCATGTTTGTGACTATGCTGCTGCTAATGGCCTCTCTCTACATTCACATGTTTTTACTAGCACGATCCCATGTGAAGCGCATGGCAATGCTGCCTGGTTCCAATGCATCGTTCCAGCAACAGTCTAGAATGAAAGGTGCCCTTACTCTTACCATACTTCTGGGCATCTTTATTATCTCTTGGATGCCATTCTTTCTCCACCTGGTGCTTATGATCTGCTGTCCAAATAATCGTTACTGTATATGCTTTATGTCCAATTTTGACATCTATCTGATTCTAATTATGTGTAACTCAGTGATTGATCCTCTGATCTATGCACTGAGGAGTCAGGAGATGAGGAAGACCTTTAAGGAGATCATCTGTTGCTACAGCCTGCATACCTTCTGCATCTTATCCAACAAATAATAAACTCAGTAATCACTGAATTATAATAACTTTATAACTTTGTAATAGAATGTATAGCATGGTCATCACTAAAAAGTAACAATTTATGTTTACCGATTATTAATTTTAATAAACGTTATGTACACCTCTAGAGTCAGTTCACAGATGGGTCCAGAAATAAAACAAAATAAGACTAACCAAGCCTACTTTTAATGTTACTTAAACTGCTTAGCATTTGTAATTATAGTGCCAACAATGCATTCCATCTAAGTAACTGTCTGAAGTATTTTGTATTTTCCTTTTGACGAAATGTCCTGCTATCTATGTGCAGCCCAGTTTTAGCTTTTTTTGAAATCCTGTGTACCTTGTTTATTTTAATAATGGAATGATGGTCTATGGTCTATGGTCTATGGTTCCAAATCCATAGGGGCCACCAAGCATCAGGTGCTCTGAATGTGTCAATATACAATTTTAACATAAATTTAATATAATTAAAATATCAGTGTTACTGAAAATAATGTATAAGGACATGTAAAACGTAATATAAATAATATAATATCAATATAAAATAAATAAAAATATATTGAGAAAAAGAATGTATGTTAATCTTTATTTTGATTCTAGATTTGTAATGAATCATATTATTTTGTCAGGTTCTCTTTTGGATGCTCAAAGTAAATACTTCAGTTATCCAGTGGTTTTGTTAATGATTTTAAGTCATCTTTTTGCAATAATCATGACTGATGTTGCTTCAAACAATGAGTGTTGACAGAAAAAATACATGACTGTACTTGCTACAACATTAAAGGATTATTTCAAACCTCCATTTATGGAGAAGGTACAGCTTGCACTGACAGAGTAACACTTTAATGAGTGGTACTGTACTTTAA
>JAUZST010015090.1:0-10353 GCA_034779995.1 Parotocinclus haroldoi
GTCGTTCGAGGCCCCCCGTGGCTTTAGCGTCCCCCCGTGGCTGTAGAGTCCCCCTAATATGGCTAATATGGCTAATATTAAGGTGACAAATGGCCTCAAATAATCCGTCTGTGATCATTTTGCTGAAACGGCGCACGTGAAGCTCTGGGATGAATTAAACAGTTTGTTCTCGTAGTGGATGTGTTGGATGTTTGAGAAGCATCAGGCGTAAAGACCTGAAAAGATCTCCTAAATTCTGGAGCTCCCCCACTTGAAAGTGGTCCCAGGAGGAACGAATAAACAGAACTGGGCCTTGAACCTTAGAGCATTTTGGAAGAAGTTTATTTCTTTGTATTCTTGTCTGTCTTACAATTAGAGTAGAGGAAAAAAAGGTGACACAAGCCTTAAAATGGCAGAAGGAACTCGCAGGACTTCGTTTGCTGCGGAAAGATCGCGTAATTATGTCTATTTAAACATAATTTGAGCGTAAATACCAAATCTTTTCCCCAAGAAAACCCAAACAATGAGCCGTAAGCTTCTGCAGCGTGCTAAATCACATCACAGCTACCTATAACACGTGTAAAACGGCCATTTAATGAGCTCAAGCTCTAACGAGCAGCTCTGGCACTTTAATGAGGCTGTTAGTCAGGACTCCGCCCCCCCTGACACACGGCCATTGTCCCATACAATCCAAACGGCTTTATGGAGAATTCTGTCCTTTCACACAGCGTTAGCACCAAACCCCGGTTTTATGGAGTCGCACCACAAACCCCCGACACTCCGGTTTAGTTCTGGTTCTAGGTTGTGTTTAGTTCCGTGTCCGTAACGCTGAACTTTATCACAGATTTCACCCTCACACATCGATCATATAGAGATCAATCACTGGGTGAAGGCTGCATCAGGATCGCCGTCTCAAGTCAGGCTTGATATTCTGATCAAATTAACCGGGTTTAATATGAGCGTCAAGTCTTAAAGGTGATTTTTACAGATCAGTAGATCTAGATCTACGGGGATCTGCCCAAATTATGGAAACCCTTCATCCAGCTGTCAGCATCATTTGAATTTATTTCTAAATCTACTGTTAACTCTGTGTGTGTGTGTGTGTGTGTGTGTGTGTGTGTGTGTGTGTGTGTGTGTGTGTGTGTGTGTGTGTGTGTGTGTGTATGTAAGCCAACATTTGGTATGGTTGCAGATCTACATTGTTAATGTGTTAGTAATAATTACTTACTTTTATGCACTGCAGAGCTCCCAGTTCATCTCAGCAGGTTTCCTTCAGCGAGAGACTCAAAATCTACTTCCATGCCATCTTATCAAAAGACTTCAAGTTTAACACAGATGAAGATCACATATATATCAGAGCAGGCGGTCGCCTTGGTGACTGGGAAAACAACCTAGTGGAGCTGAATGTGACCCAGTAAGGCTGTTCTATAGCTTCTATATTCCTAATTCATTTGAATAAAAATCTTAAGGATGCAATTTATGTCTTCAGGGATCTCGGTGAGCATGGATTTTTTGTACAAGGTACTCTGGAGACCACAAAGACCGCGGCAGGCTCTGTGTCCATTCCCTACAAGTACGTTGTATATAAGAAAAAGAATAAGAAAGAGAAGAAATACGAGTACGAGCACATATACAAAGTGGATACAGAGGCAATCACAAACAGATGTCTTTTTGTTCAATCGCATCTGCTTAATGAACAAGGTCAGTGACATCTGTATGCATGGATTATTCAATGAATGGCCCTAAATAATAACAGCGAGTACAATTTCATGTGTCCCCTCATCGTGTTGTTCTTTTTTGCATCGTAGGAGAGTGGCATCAGTATGATGATATAATCTGTGCACAACCTTCCAAGGGTGGGTTTAAAAAAAAAGTCATGGACTTCTTTTGGTCGGAGGAGAGGAAGAGCATTATCGAGGGAAGAGCCATTGCAGGAACGCTGATGCTTGAAACAATCTTTGACCTACTGAGAGACTGGAATGACATCAACTTCAGGAACTTTGTCAGCCAACTCAAGCAGTTCTATCAGATCTATTCCCACCCCTTTGTGTTTGAAGACAAAGAGAAGCCGTGGCTTTCCTTGAATTATAATGAAAAAGACGTAAGTACTGCTATGGCTAATGCTACTGAGGATAGGGTTTGAGTAGGATTGAGTAGGACATGCGTGTAATCTTGCTTATTATTATTGTTTTTTGAATTATAATAATGTGCGTTTTATTCCTGGTTTCTTTTAGGTAAGCAGCCTCCTGAAGCGCTTTATGCTTGAACGTGTAACTCCACAAATAAGAGATAACTCTAAGGGAAGCGAATATGTCCAGGAGCCCATCAGGGCTGCACTTCTCCTGCTGTATGCGTGGAAGCAGTATAACCTTGAGCTGGATAATGGTGAACTTACTCGGCTTTGCACTGCCCTTTGCCTGCCAGATCTCCCCGAAGAGAAGTTCGTCCCCTTTTGGACCAACATTCAGCACTCGTTTTCATGCCTGAAAAAGTGGGTAATGGTTTTTACAATACTTGATATTAGTAATCATTTAGTTATTTCATATTCAGCCATTATTCACTGCTGCCTCCCCGGGTTCAATCCCAGGGGGCGGGGCGGCCTGCGTTCTTTCTGTGTGGAGTCAGCATGTCCTCTCCGTGCCTGCGTGGGTTTACTCCGGGTACTCCGGTTTCCTCCCACAGTCCAAAGACATGCGTTAGGTTAATTGATGTTTCCAAATTGGCATTGTGTCTTTGACGGCAGGCGATGCGACACGTCGGTCTATGTATACCCTCGTCGCGTCTTAGTGGGTATGAGCGGTTTAAGGTTAACGTGCAGAAGGATTACTGTTATTCGTAACGATATATAAATCAGCCATGTTAGTAGCAAGAAGGGAACGGTTTGAGCAGCACGACGATGAGATCAAGTTGTCGGCCTGATCTTGCTGTTTTGGCTGTTGAGCAAACGTAAACACACTGAGATGACGTATGCCATATTTCTATTAATACCCTGTAATATGAACTTTTTCATCTGTTTGTTTACTTTTTTTATTTCCTCTTGTTAACGGTGGTCTAACAGCTTTCATTCATGAAGTTTGCTATCATTATAACCCAGACTTTAACATTCTTGTAGCCTGCCGGATGCATTGCTGGACTTCATTAACAAAGTGATATCAGAAGGGATTCCCCGATGGATTATTGTGCTTCCGCTACTGCATCTTTTCAAAAGCACTTCCAAACCGTTTCAACCTCCTTCACTCACTTTGAGCAAAGAAAATATGCAGACCTGGGCTGGACTGCACAGAGTAAAATTATTCAGTACCTATTCCCAACACAGAAGGTAATTCATCCCACTTATTTGCTTACTTGTGCTTTGATTTGCTACTTTCACAAACTGTTTAAATTTCCTGTATTGTCTGACTGCATTCTGATAAAGAGACCGGAGAAATAATTATGTATGATCATTTGCAGCCGAATAGACCTTTTTGACCTTTTCGATTTTGATTTTATATGAATTATATATTCAGAAACTTGAATCTTGAGCCTTGTTTACTTAATTGTTGTTCTAGGATCTAGAATCAGAGTTTTTAATTTTTAAAGGAATGTGAATATCTTCTATGGGGCTAACTATTGTTAATACACACAAGGTCCATTCAGGACAGGCACTTAAACACGCATTACTATCTACATGAGGCTGTAGTTAACATGCAGGACATGCTTAAACATTTTAGTGTATGAAATGCATTTTAAAGTCTAATAATGACCAGTACACTGTAATGTGTGTCACTTTTCAGAGCCCTGCTGAATCACGTGACAACACATTCTTATCTTGTTGAAGTGGACAGACTGCTACCCAGGTCCTTGATGTTTGTACTGACTCTGGAGGAGTTGGTGGAGTGCAGCTCCAAATTACACGTGGAACTTTTGGAAATGTTGCAGCTCTTCTTTTTAAAAACTCCTGCAGATGTTTCCTACAGTAGTGCTGTTAGTATTAACGTCACGATTCAAACAAGTATAATGGTGTTTATTATGAATATTGCATGCGTAGTGTAACCCCTTTTTCCAAACCGCCGCTGGCTTATTTTTGGCCATTTGGCATCGTCTACATGTTGTCTGAAATCAGTTGTTAATTTGAACCTAGAGTACAGGCGCTGTGATTTTTGGGGAGTGTTTTACAAAAAAAACAAGTGAAATGAGCTTATTTTCCATTGATGTTATTTCCAATGGGATTATAATGACAAAGAATCGTCTCAAAGCAGCTTTAAAACTTTCTAGGCACAAATCCTTAATACACCAAGCCTGAGTCAACAGTGGCAAGGGAAAAACTCTCTGTAAATATATATGAAGGAAGAAACCTATTTATAGTTTCTCTAAAGGTTTATATTAACAGTTTAAATAAGGAGCAAATTATAAAAAAATAAAATCCAGCTAATAACATAAAATATAATATGTAGACTATTGAGATAGAGCTGGAACCGGAAGAACTTTTAGTGTCTGTTCGCTGGAAGTATTCCCGGGGCAAAAGCTCGAAGAGAAAACAGAATATGTAGTTAGTTGTCGTTAATAAGACAGGGTCTTTTTTAACAGAACTCATTCGTGCAGGGTTAGCATGAAACTCCAGCAGCAGTAACTATAACAGATTTTACATTTACAGCACTTAGCGACTCATACAGTCTTCCAATTCAAGCAATGGTGGGTTAAGGGTCTTGCTCAGGGACCCAACTATAGCAGCTTGGTAGAGGTGGGATTTGAACCCTGAACCATGAGGTCCAGAGTCCAGTACCTTAACCGCTAGGCTACCACAGTCCCGAAAACGGCAGCAAACGGGCTCCGCCTTCTCAAAGCTAGCCAGACACTCCCAGCTATTTGACCAAGGCATGACAGAGCAGACCGAGATTAGCCTGGTCAATCTAATCTAATATTTTTTCTCTCCCACAGGATCATGTGACAGAAACGTTGGCGTTCATTCACAGCCAACTGCTGGAGCAAAAGTTCAGGTAGATAAAGTTTTTGTAGGTTTTGTTGATATTAATGACAGAATGTCTGACTGTACTGAGTGGAAATAGCACTAACCACACAGTCTGACTATTTGTACTGACCCCCACCTATTAACTATCGTTACTATAGTTCGTTTATGGTGTTGCTTGGAGATTTGAAGTAAAAAGCATAACGTTACTAAAAACCCTTAAATATGGTCTGGAGATGTATTTCTGTTTCCATTAGTGTAAATAGTGTGCATAGGAAATGTCTAGTAATTAACATATCAGCAGAACTGGCTAATTCATATACTGAAATACTCATTACTGGCTCATTAAAATAACAAAAATAGACGATAAAACATAAAAAAAAAACATCAAGTACATTCAAAATACTGATCGACATTGGATTGACATGACTGTTTTTGAAATATCAGTTGATTCAGTTGGATTTGTGCCGGTCTTTGTCTTAGCTGCTTCTCTGTCGATTATGGAACAAACTGCTTAACTGAAGCGGTGAACATTTTAGAGAAGATTTGCAAAGGATTAAATAACCAGAAGAACTTTGCAGACATTCCAGTTGCTTGCCTGAATCTCGTCGTTTCAGTTTTATCCTTTTCCCAGTCTCAGGTATGTAAACGTTTTGCAAAGTGGTTTTATGGCTAATGTAATTTATTTCTCTGTTTTTTTTTTTATGCGTAGCTTGTGTTTGAGTCTATGCCAGACTCCTGCACCCGTTCCGTGGCTGACTGTAGTGTAGGCACACTGCGCCAACAAACATAGCTGAATGTTTTGGACCAAGTCCACAAACATTCACATACAACTTGTATGTTGTATGTTAGCCATTTAGCACTCAGTACGTAGTTTTCTGATAAGGTAGCCAGACATATTATGGGGTCATCAACCACAGTGGAAAGTCATCACTTGATTATTTTAACACTATTTAGTAAATGTTTGTTATTGGTGCCAATTCTAGGGTACTGAAGTGAACGAGTCTTCAGAAGCAAAGGTTTGTGAGCTTTTATCTATAGCAATGAAAAATGTCAGAAGTTGGATGGGCTCAACCCTGAAGGGAAGGCTGCTGAACCGCCACATCCTGTCTATTAGGCTCACAGAAGATATCGAGGTGAGAAACATCGCTGTTCCTCTTTATCACCTTTCATGTGTTATTGGGAAAACCATTCACAAACTGCATTAACCTCCCTCATAGATATGGAACAACATTATTTCCATGAGCTTTGAAAACGAGGACTTCACCAACGAGTGGAGGGAAACGTTCACAAGAGATTTTGAAGGGAAATTTCAGCAGGTTTGTTTTTTTTAACCCCAACATTTGGGCATATTCATAGAGTTCTATATACGTTAGAAACAAAAGCAAAAACATCCAATGTGTCTTTTCACTCATCCACCCAGTAATAAATTAATTATCTTCTGCTTATTTTCCACCATAAGGCCAGACTTTTTTTAATTGCTTGTTCCTCGGATGTCCCTACTTAAGAATCTACTGATCTTATACTGATAAATCTTTATTTTTCAGCACTTTTCAATTTCTGGAGGACTATGTGGAAAGAGTACAAGGAAGGAGGAAGAAATAAAAATACATTTTTATTTAAAAATAAAATGTATTTAACCTACAATTAAATTAAAGTGAATCTGGAAAAAAAAATCAAATGAACAGAAGAAAATGGTTGGCTCTCCACCGGAGGGCGGAAAAAGATTTTTACATTTTTTTTAAATGTTTTAAATTTTTTTAATTTCAACCATTGGTTCTGCGGCGGATCCGAGAAATACCCCCCCAAAAAAAAAAAAAAAAAAAAAAAAAAAATTATATATATATATATATATAATTTTTTTTTTTTTTTTGTATTCTTCAAAATTCTGCGAAACAAAGCAATAAAAAAAAAAGTCTGTCCTAATTTACAAATTAACTCTTTACAAATGGGATTTACTGGATTTTGTTTTTCCCATTTCGTCCAGTAGGAGAACTTGCCCGATCAGCGGCTGACTAAATACTTTTGGCCGCTCTGTATAATAACACGAGATCAGGGGATGGAATAAATTAGGCAGCGAGTGTATCTAGTTCTAACAACGCACCCTCTTTGCAGATCATGGGTTTAGCAATGTTTCTACTCTCTTAGCTACTGACTGTATAAAAATGCTTTTTGTATTTCCAGTAAACACCTATAGAGCTGTAGGGTGATGCGTTTACGAAATCACGCCATGCCTAATGTTAGCACATACACATTATTTGTGTGTGCTTGTTCAGTTGTCAAATGAAAAAAAAAAAGAAAAAACGTACGAAACAATAGGATGCGTGTTTTTCAGGAATCTCCCATTGACCAGATTGAGGTGTATTGCGGCAGCATTGAGAAGCTTAATAAATCCCATCCGCATGTGGCGACCATCATTGAGAAGTGTGCCCTTCAAGCTGTCTCCACAATGTGCCAGGTATTCCTTTGGCTTTTGGATTGTTCTGACGTAACAGTTGAAATCGCTTACATTGCATGTTCCAGTGTGTTTCCGTAACTAATCACAACCCCACGTTAGAACAAGTACAGACGGTATGGAAAATGAATTTCAAACAAACACGCAGTGTTTCTTACATGTACTTTGGCTTTTTATTACATGCACACATGAGATATTTCATGTTTTGTCTGGTCAGCTCTATTTCGTTTGTTAATAAACATTCTTACCTGCATGTCAGGCCTGCAACATTCCAAAAAATGTTGGGACGGGGCCAATTTAGGGCTATTATTGAGGTGAAAAAACCTAAATAAAACTTTCAAACAGGTGATGTCAACAGGAATTCAAATTTATTTCTGTAGCGCTTTTTACAACGGAGCATCGTCTCAAAGCAGCTTTATAATCTCACATGATCTTAAAAGGCCAATCCCAAACCGAGCAAGCCCAGGGCGACAGTGGCAAGGAAAAAGTCCCCGACTGTAGAAGGAAGAAACCTTGGGAGGAACCAAGACTCAAAAAGGGACCCGCCCTCCATGGGTGGCCCAGACGTTAATTAAATAAATACTTAAAAGTATATTAACGTTATAGTAAAATTAAGTAAATAACATAATTTAAATAAATAATTCTTCATGATTCTTCAGCGGGAAGTTATTGGAGGCACATCGTCTCCTAATAACTAAACGATGGAGGGAGTTCCTGCACTCCGGTGGGACTGGTTTCTGTTGATGAAGACCAGTGGAGGAACACCTAAGGGTGTGGTTCTGGAACTGGTACCGGATTAGGAACGGGTCTTTGATGAGTCAAGATGGCCAAAGGATCTTCATGATAAAATGAGAAATGTTTCAAAACGATGTTTAACGTATAGCAAATGTTTAAAGAACAATTGTGTATTGTGGTCAGATGATACGGTATTCCACACCGAAAAGGAAAATCCAGTCTCTTATCAGCAACAAGTTCAAAGGTCAGGATTGCCATGACATGGGGCTGTGTGATGTCATGGCAGCATTAATGCAGAAAAGTACATTGAGATCTTAGAGCAACATGTGCCGCCTTCAAGCCATCATCCTTAAATTTTAAAGAAGACGATTCAAAAACTACTCTGTATCTCGGGTTCATAGTGTCTGCAAGGAAATAAAAGTGACAATCAATTTAAGAAGCATTTATTTTTGCATATGCATTTTCCATACCGCCCCAACTTTTTTTCAACACATTTTCCAAAGGGTCAGTCACACCCTTGATCTGTGCTCTAATTCCTAGACCAAGACCGAGGCAAAACTGTTTGAGAGAGTCAAAATCGATTGGAAGTTTGGAAGACTTATCTCGGAAATCATAAAGAAATCTTGGCCAAGAAACGACGAGTCCTACGACGAGGGGGAGGAGGCTGTTCTCCATCACCTTCTCAGCTGGACGGCAGCTTGGCATGTCTTTCAGCTTCACGGTAGCAAATGTGCTCAATTTCTTCTTACGAGTGGTACGTTTTCTCCTGTCGCTTGTCCTGATTCGCGCTTTTGTCTTCTACCGTAGGTGCTGATGAAAAACTGATTGATCAGCTCTCAGAGGAGGCTAAAGAAAGACTCGCAGTGGCTACATCATTGTTCATGGATATTTCTAATAGGCTCATCAAGGGGAACATAAAGATCAAGGTTCTCAACCACATCTTGGAGAAGCAGAGTACTTTTATAGAGCTGATCAAAATAGGTAATTTCACAGATTCTTACTTCTCCTCAGAACTGATAGGATGCTGATTTACATTTTCACTGCTATCTCCGATTTCTAATTTACGCAGGGAGTAGTAAATGTATTCTCTATAATTACATAAGGACCGGCAGGCTGGAGCTTCCTTTTACCTCATTTGTGTTAAGTGGAATTGCTTGACCTTTTTGGCGTGGAGGCGAGATTCATACTAATTTCACCATAAAATACAAGCGCAGTACATAACCTTTAACCATATATATATATATATAAAATCACCAATCAAGAAGTAGTCTTTATCCATAAATAAAGACAGATGGGAAAGTCATAAAAGTAGGAAAAGACAGTCAGATTTCTGCGAGTAGTACTGGACAATAAACTCTCATTCACCCTGTATGTACGCATGTACTATCACTCCAAACCAAAGACCTGAAGACGCTGAACATCCTTAAATTCCTTGCAAATACAAGATGGAGGTCAGGTAGCTGTCTATTAAATGGCTCTATATCACGTTAATTCGATCACGTTTAGACTGTGGTGGTGCTGTCTACGGCGGAGCCAGGTCTTTCTGCCTAAAACCACTATACACCTATACATCATCAAGGACTTAGACTGGTCACCCGTTGAAAGCCTCTACGTAGAAGCAGGTGACAAAAGACAACATATCTGGAGACTATGAATAAGCTTGCAGTACGCCATCAAGAACCAAGGTTATAAAGGAAAACCCAAATTTTACACCAGTCTCTTTTTTAAAACCAACACCTGCAGCTATAGGACACTAAAGAGAATAAGATCAGACCACTAGGACTCTGTATCAAAACCGTCTTAGAGTCTCTCATTAGCCCAGGGTAAACTTAAGCCTGGATAGATCACCAAATCATCTATACAGACGTATCTAAAGTCACACTTAGGAGCAGCAGTGTGTACAAATGACTAGGCAACAAATAGGCAGACGACCTGGCAAAGAAGGCTACAGGAAACAGTCAGATCGCTTTGCAAAACCACATGGCAGGAAGAATTTGTCATAACACAACAAACAAACTATATAAAATAAAGTCTCAGCTCAGCAGGACCTGCCATGACGCACAGGCACCTTCTTTTGGTGAACTAACAGAACGCCAAGCCCTAAACAATCCCAGGAAAGCTTCTACAGAGGGAATAATCAGGCAAAAATCCTAACGGGACCGCATCGGGACGGGATGGTTTTGGTCCTAATAAGCGGCTGGTACGATTAATCGAACATGCCCTATGTTAGAAGACGGGA
>JAUZST010015091.1:0-10353 GCA_034779995.1 Parotocinclus haroldoi
CTGTCCATATCACCACCTATATGATAACTGTCTCTCTCTCTCTCTCTCTCTCTCTCTCTCTCTCTCTCTCTCTCTCTCTCTCTCCCCCCTCTCTCCCCCACCTCTCTCTGTGCCTCTCCCTCTCTGTCTTTCTCTCGGTATGCATGTATGCGCACAGATGTAAGCATGTTTTGTAGAGGTGTAGCGTGGGAGGATGCTTGTGATGGAGGCAAGGTTAAAGCTACAAAACAGTGTGAATGAAAGGAACACAACCAATGCTGAAGGCTGATCTTTGTCCCTAAGTGCTTTCATCAGCCTAGGGTGCATCACAGTTGAACGTCATCTGTTGACCAATAATGTGCATCTCAAACTTGTGCAAAGTGATTTTAGATAAGATTATACTTGCTATTACACCATCCTTCAAAGCTGTATTTATTCTTGTATGTGCTTTATTATTTGATTATGTTGCCCCTTAATGAAGCTATGTGACAAAGAATTAGTCAAGTCCAGCTGATTGCAACAGATTTATTAGCACTTGTATTATCCCTGTTCAGAGCAGTGGTGGGTAAGACCAGCTCCTGCTGCTCTCTGATAACAGGCTCTTGTGACTCAGAAAAGAGGGAGGGATGGGTTGACTCTTTGGACTGCTTTGAAGTGCCAGGGATGGTGCCACATCTGTTTACAGACACTGTGCAGTCAAGAGAAAGTGTGAAAAAGGGGAGATGTTTGTGTTGAGACATTTAGCTTCCCTCTACATCCCTAGCACACACGTTAACTTCTTCAAAATTAGGCTGTCCTGCTTTACTCGTTACTAGTTGTATTGTTGCTACATATTCACTATCACCATCATCTTAACACACTCTGAGCAGCACTGTAAATCAGAAGGGAGACATCATTGGACTAAAAGAGAGGTCAAAGGTTATCTGTTCTTCCCATGCTGATTCATTTCTAATTTGCATTCAGGTTTCAGATAGAAATGCTATACCCAATTTACATAAAGACTTTTCTCTCCACATGCAATTTCAGTAACAGTGTGACTAATTAATTTTTTGCGTGTTGGAATAATACCACATTTAGTATTCTTCCCACGAATGGTAAGATACTTTTGTCTTGTGAAAACATTGTTCAGCTTCAATACAGAATTTAAGGATTGGTTAACATTATTGTTTAAAATAAAGCTCAAAAAGTATCTTAAGTATATCTGGCTGTTGTAATGTTTAGTCAGTGTCCATTTCAGTCAACATCACATTTTACAGAATGTGGGGAAGTTAAACAGTGCATACCTGTAATATTAAAATAAAAATAGAAGAGACTCATTTTAAAGTGTCTTGGGAACTGATGTAAAATCTACACGTGAGTATTTTAGTGATCTTTTTATTACGAATAGCATGGAATTCTCTTGAGATCATGAAAAAGCACAATTGTTGAAGGTATGAAAGCAAATGTGTTTAATGTCTGCATAAAGTCCCCTAAGCCACAGTAGATTCAGGGCTTTGAGTATGTGGATGGTGGACAGAGTCTAGAAATAACTGACTGTTTAGCTGACCTGATAACCACTAGAATTTGCTCTCATATTGTTAGGTGACTGCATTTTTAGCATTAAAGTGTAGTGCAAATGTATGTACAATATGTATGTACAGTATTCCTTCCTAATGACAGAACATGAAAAAGCTCTACAACTTTCAATCTATTTTAAAGGCCAAAGTAGATAATATAAAATCTAGATTAAAAAGACTGATTTGTCACCAGTAGTGTGAATCAACAACATTAGCGTGCGATACTCTTTGTTGCATTGGTTTCACATTCAGGATGTATTCCCACAGGATGTGTTATGAAACCTCCATCCTTGAATTTCATCCTGAATTTCATAATTCATCCTTGAAGTTCATGACAGCTTTTGTACCTATGTAGTTTTTATGACTTCACAAACTGACCAGCGGAAATATTTCCGTTTTCTATTGACATGCATGATAAAACTCCAAAAGCCAACGCGGAAGTGTTTCTTCCACTGTCTTTTTTTTTGCAATACACTAAGAGAAAGAGCTTTATATTATATGTATGGATGTAATAATGATATATGTAAGCAATTACAATATTAGAGTTCATTTTTTTTTGAGGAAGCTGTACAATTGAAAGGAGGCTGTAGTAATCTGTTGGGTCACCTCTAGCCCGGACTGGTTCCATATGGTATCTCATGCACATTTGTTGCAGCTTGGCCTTTAAATCAGCACATTTGTAGACTACCGAAGCTGACATTCCAGCTGGTCCCATAAATGCTCAATTGGTGATAAATCATGTGACTTGGAAGGCCAAGGAAGTGATGTCTCCGGTGGAGACAATGCTGTGTGTGGTGTTGCTGCTTGGAGGCAACTATTATACTGCTAAAATGTCAATTGGAAGCCCATCTGTGAAAAGGAATACATGTGGTCACTAAGTTGTTTGTGTATACTTGGGGTAACCCAAGCAATGGCTCCCCAGATTATCAGAACCAGCATTTAAGGCAGTGTGGTATTTTAAGGCCTCACCACGAAGCCTCCAAGTTCAAATCCGATCACCACCAGATCCCAAATAGAACCCGATTTCATCACTAAAGATAATACAGTTCAAGTCATAGCAGTCCATAGCAGTGCTGGTTGGCGGACAATGAAAAGAAATATAATGTGCTCTGTGACAACACATTTCCTTCTCTCAATTGTCTGGAAAATAATCTGGGGAAAACAGAGGTATGTAGTTAAAAGTGTTAATATCACTTTCTATCCCGATCCAAAATGTTTCCTATCCATTTCAATTCTAATCAATTCCAAATTTCCATTCCAAATGGTTATGGAGATATTTTGCCATAATAGAGGTAAAGCCTCCTTTGCAACAGATCAACACATATTGTATTTAACCTTTCTTTTTTTCTCAAAGTGGAGAAAAACTTTGTACCCTTCTGAGCTTCCATGTTCTGATAATGCAAAACAAAACCACATGTTGACGTGTGATTACATGATGCACTGGTCCTGGTAGATAGACGCCTCATGCTTGCACTAATCATGGTTGGAAATCCAAATGCACTTCTCGCAAAGATTAAGGGATAATTATAGGACATGTATTTTTTGTGAGCAGTATACTATTTTAAAATGGGGTTTTTGATATTTTAGTGGTTTCAACACCCAACCCTAGTAGTTAAGGTACCACCTGTGGCTGGATGGTGGACAACGCTACAGTGGCAGCAGCTTGTGCTTGTCTGCATTTTAAACAATCCTCTCTACTGGTAGTCTGTTCTACTGAGAGATTGCCTTATCTGAGCGCTTCCAACATCTCCAACAACAGGTAGGTCAGAACAGCCTTAATATCTCAGTCCAATGATGTCAATAAGTATATGATTTCCAGACTGACTATATATATGCAAAGCTGTAAGTTTGCATTAGCCTTATGAGTTGAATCTATTGTCTCTAAATGTGTTATATGGAGTTGCTCTGCATAGATAATACAGCATTAGAAAAAGAGGATGAATCAGTTGCTTCTGACATTGTATTAGCTGATCAGAATTCAGCACCACTCACAGTCCTGCCAAACACCAATCACGAACCATGATCTATTCCCATTTCCTAACCACTATCAATCTTGCCGACATGATGATTTCCATTGACATTCTGTCCAGGCCTGGGCAGCTCTCAATATGTGTGAACGTGTTAATTAATAGGTAAAGATGATATGTAGCTGCTAAACTCTATAAATCCTTATTTACAGAAAAACATTTTTGTACATATTCAGACATTTGGTACAGTAACAATGTGCCTGCTGGGCATGAGAACTAATGGTTTTCAGCTTGGGTCGGTATGTATAAATGTCATTCTCAGTGTAAGCCATTATGCTGTGCTCTTTGAGAAGGTCGCAAAAGCCCGATGGGAGTAATTGAGTTCAACAGTTGACTGTTTACCACGATGGTAAATCTGACCTTCATGGTACACAAAAAAAGTGTAAGATTTACATTTTTTCACTGAGTGACTGATAGTGTCTAAAGCTACTGTGTCTTGACTGACTGCTATGTTTAATAAATAGCAATAGCAGTTTAGACGGATATATCTTAACTAATTAGAGTAAGTTTAAATAATAAACAAACAAAACAGGAGAACTAGAATTTTTAGGAGTATGTTGTTCGTTTTTTGCTTGTTATTTTATTTACTCTGTATGGTATTCTTTATTCAAATATAACACATTTCTCTTTCAAATTAACACTGCATCTGTTTAAGCTAGCCAGACACTTGCCCTTCAATAGGGATGCTGTCCTTGACACACATATCATTGACACTTAAATATGCACACACAGCCACAAGCACACAAATCCTCTGTGGTCCCCAATCTGCTGACCAGTCAGTTTTCTGACAGAACATGAGTGAGGTTAAGTTAATAATCCAAGGTAAATAAAGCGTTGATTGATTTAAGCCATGGTAATGTTATTTCAGGTTATTAAAAATGAGCTAGGATCAGCCCATGCTCACAGATTACTTGGATGTATCATAAGGTGAATGAAGTTACAACGCTGACTCGTGAAGCTGTTGTAGATGTGTGGATCAGAGAGCAATTTTTGCATCCTGTTGAAGGAAAAGGATGTTTTGACTTTTGACATTTGTACGTAGGCTTTAAAAAATACATTTGACCCTGAAAATGCATAATTAGCTAGAAAGAAAAGTTGGATTATTCTTATGCATTTCTTCAATGTCAAAGCTGAAAACATTTTATGGCTGTTTTTTTCTGTGTCCATGTCTTTTAAAATCGTTTGAAAGGAAATGGCGTGACCCTATTGTACAAAGATAACTGCAACAATATCTGCAACTGCAAGCTTTTACACTAGTTGTTGGTCAGTCTTGCACATCAATTTTAGTCCATTTCACCAATACTGTACTGCTTTAACTCTGGGATGTTAGCTTTCCTACCGAAAAATTGCAACAGACAATGGATTAAGATCTAAAGGACGTTGACTTGACCTTTCCAAAACAATACATTTACTTGGATTATGCCATTATTTGGGAGAATTATTTGTGTGTGGTCTTAATTTTCTTGTTGCCATCACAAAAATGTAAATGACCTTTGCCAAGGGCACTGTCCAAACCCCCTTTGGGTTGTGTCAGTGTTGTTTCAATGCCTTAGCAAAGGTAATTTTCAGTTCCGCGTTACTGCTGAAAAGTACACTGAGATTTTGAAAGCATGGAATATGAATAAACTGTGTTTTAATACAAGTAAAATTAAGGCACACTACATTTTCTATTAGAATTTTTCATACTGTTCCAACCTTTTCTGATTTGGAATTGTAGTTTGAATTCATTCCGTTGAATACTCCTTAGAGCAACATTTTCAATCTGGGTAGCGACATAAACCACCCAAAAGGTGAATATTTTCCAGTAACAGCAATAAACTGCTAACAATCACACAAATAACATTACTGTAAATGTGACCTCTGTTTCACATTTCTCAATACAGCAGAAGTCAAAGCACTTGTCTTTATTAGTACACAAAGCTGTAACGCTGTTCATATCATAATGCTTTTAATGGCTACACCAATTAATGCATGTCCTTGTCTTTGTGACCACAGCATCGTAAGCAACACTCATGAGTTAACCAGGACACACTCTTTCACTAAAATGACTATTACATTCTGATTACATACAGACTGAATTGTGCCACTAAGTGTTAGCAATGTGTGGAACTATAGGTAGGAATCAGCTTTTAATTAGCTAAATATTACTCATAAATACTTTATATATAGAAAGAACAGAAAATGCTTGGTTCTCTGGACTCAAAGACAAACATGAGAACTGTAAAAGAGGGGTGACCTGCGGACAAGAATATGGGAAAAGGTACAAACAGAACCTGAGAGGAACTGAGAATGGGTTCTCTAGGGACATAGTCCTGTTCTGACAGGCTAATTGAGCTCTGTGTGGCAGCCGGAGACTCAAGCCTGTCAGTCTTGTGAGGGCCCATTTGCTGCATTTAGCAGGCTGTGACCTGAATACTGATGCTCGGATGAGAGAGCCAAGCCTTCGAGCATGGACCTCACTGAGCGTAGCAATCAGCTAGCTGTCTGGTGTCATATCACCTCTGCCCTGCCTCTCTTTCTCTTCAACTTCTTCATTGCCTTTTATTCTCTATATCTATTACGGAGGAATGGGGATAGTGTACGAAATGTAACAGTCATCTAATGTGCTTTTTGTTTTAAATTGAGTACACTTTAAGAGACAAACAGTGCTTGATTTTTGTATTTAATTCAGAACTTTTTTCCATTTGTATAATGTATAATAAAGTTATTTAATCTCGCTCCCTATGTTTTTCTCTCCCTTTTCTACCTCTGATCGAATACATGACTGTGAGCTTAGAGTGAAATATTAATCAGAAATTTAAGCAGCCAATCATGAAACCTATAATATATCCTACTGAAATGACTTACCAGAATGCTATATAATAATAATAATATACAAATAATATAATAATATACAAACATTTGCTCTTAGAATTTACAATTAATGTGCCTTTATTACGTATGCTATTGACATTTTGTGTTCCAGAACTAGATAGGAACAGAAAAAACAACATAACGTCACAACGTCTCGCAAGTCTGATAGGTCCCTTTTCTCACTGTCGCTATGCAACCTACTATCCAGCTGGGTAAATGGATGATCATGTGACTGATGGTATTGGAGGAAATGCAGCACTGGGTTTTAATTATGATCAAACAAGGGAAAGGTTCAGAAAACATGTTACATAATTATAATCATAATCATAAAAACACATTCCATGTTACAGTACTAATTATGACATCCAGTGTAGACTTACACGTAAACTCCATATACATGCAGTGGAAAAATGAGTAGTGATTGGTGTCGTAGTGAGAGGAACATCATGCATTCAGTTTGCTATGATTTGTCGTGCTGTGCTTTCAGTCAGACTTAAGAGTAGGGGACAAGCAGCTCACAGTATGATCCCAGGGTGTATTCATCACTCCACTGCACACATTGCAACTGTTTAGCAGAACACAGGGGAAGGCATGGCCTTTCATTGGGCTTTAATTATCAAACTTTGCTGCATGTGAACAGGGCTAAAAAGTCCAGCTATTGGGCTGTCCTATAGGGACTGTCACACTTCACAGAAAGATATATTAATACATACAGTATACATACATATGTATAAATTCATAATATATACAGATTGTAAATTCATATGAATGATAATATGCATGTGTTATACGTAGTGGGGATGAACTCAGATCAGTTTGTTACCTATTGAGCTATTTATTGACTGGGTGGCCATTAAATTCCAACTCCAAACCTCGTGCCAGAGCGCTATAAAGTACTAGTGAAAGGCAAGCTTGGCAGAGATTAAACCCTGGACCAGCAGGCCAGAGTATAGTACCTTAACCACTACCACAGTCCATCAGTCCCATGTTTCAAGTCTGGTGAGCTTACTAACTTTGTACCTATGCTTAACTTTAAACACTATAGTGTTTTTTCATATAAGTTGATTCAATGCCATACTGCCATCTTTGTAACATTACATACAAATTATACTAAAATAAATTACATTGAAATTAAAATTCTCTAATAAAGTCTTTAATACTTGTGTATCAAAGTGCTATGTTTAGAAGTGTAGCTATGTGAGTTGCTAAGCAATGTTTTTGTTTTAGAAACTCAAACCAGTTTCTGTACATGCACTCCCATATATATGCTCTCTCTCTCTCTCTCTGGAATTATTATGCATATAAAACTCAGAAACCCTCATTTTAATGCAGATGTCTAAGGAACCCCAGGTGCTTCCTTCTACCAGACAGGTATGGCGTAAAAACTGAGATCAGACTGTACGAAGTTGTTGGTAGAATTGTTGCTACCTGTGCTAACATCTTCTTATAACTTTACAACAATTTTCTACATGTATTATATCCAGGCATAACAAATGTATAATTTCAAAATGATCAAAAGTAATTGGCCTTTTCACAAAAAATGCAATGAAGAAAATAAAATAACGTAACAAAGAAAAAGAATTAAAAAGAAGAAAAGATAAAGTCTAAAAGGGTGAAGTGGCACCCAGGTGGGCAGTTATCAAAAGTCCATATGATATATAAAATTAATTATTAATGTAGGCCACATAGAGCAGAATGTCATCTTATTGTAAGAAAATTCCCTCAAGTTAACGTTAGCCACTTAGAGGTGGATGATTACATTGGCAGGATCAGGAACTAACCTGTTTTTCCAACACAGATGTAAAACAATTGCATCTAAACTTCTGTTGACAGGTTTTAAAACTTAAGCTGGTGTTTTTTTGGTGTTAAGTGAACATTACTATGCTGTATTAGTTACAGTAGACTGTAACTAGTACTAGTTTTTTTTAACTATCTTTGACACATTTTGAAGTTTGGAAATGGTGGCTAGATTATTTTGTCTCTTGTGTTGAGGAAACTGTTCAATATATTCATATACAGCAGGACCCATGGATTGAACCATTGATTGATTGAAGCATTTGTATTTGACCTGGCATTGATTGTCATGGTAGGGTTTTATTTCTGGGATGTAGGGAATTGTCCACTAGATTTGAGCCAATGGTGAAACAAACAATTATCATTCAGTTTAATTTTGAAAAACAATATCTGTAACAACTTCTAATAGTATCTACTTGTTTCTAATGATAGTCACAAAGATAGCGTTTTAATTATTATTTAGCATTAGTATTTCAATTATTATGTAACAGGTTGGCATTCCATCCAGCGGCAAAATAGCGCGTAATAAATAAATAAATAAATTCTCGTGTTAATTTTGGAGTGTTGCTACTTCACAGTTCTTGGAGTAGTAGAGATTCACTGTTTATCCTGTGAAACTAGAGCTAATGCCAGTTTGACAGTGCAGGTCATTACTATCCAACATCAAACTGTGATTTATATACATTTATATAACATGTCTGGTCTGACCTGCAGCTTGGTGCACTGCTTGCAGTAGTTTTGCAGCAAAGTTTGTTGTAATCATTCCCTAATCCACTCTCGATGAGCACAGACTTCATGTGCCTGTTATTCTGAAACCATACCTATATGTGTAATTAGTTGCTGTTCTGTTTGAGTGTGGTCTTTTCTACTAAAGAAACCTAAAAAGCATTGTAATAAATCGAAATAATATTGCAGTCATTACTTATACTAAATCTAGACTATGGTGTAGAATATTAAAGAAAAGTGCCAGAATTCAAAAATCTTTGCTTAATTAAATTATCATACTGTATAACAATTATCAGCACAATGAGATGTACATGCTGTATTTAGTGTGTATTTGCTCTGTTCACTGTTCACAACTATTCACAGCATCACAGAGAGGACTATGGTCTCCCCGGCTATGATGCACTTACTCACATCCTCTCTGAGTATCAGCATCTCCTAAAAATGCCCAAAGCTCCTCAGCAGAGTAATGGAGAACCAAGAGAACAGCAAAAGACCAGAAGAGAGTCCTCAGACCTCAACCAAACATTTGAAATTTACCCATCTAATAAGATAGTCAGGTTAGTCAGATTATAGGTTGTAGCAATGATGAACTGTGTAATATACTTCTCACAAAAATTAGGGCACATTCCCTATTTTTTGTGAGCAGTGTACTATTCTCAAACTTTTGAGTATTTTGACTATTTAAGCAAGATTTAAAATGTTTATGTAGCCATAACCTGGGTTTTTGTAAATATTCCAGAATTCAAGAGCCTAACGTCCAGGCTGGTGAGACTGATGTTGCAGAGATAACTGAACATGAAACAAAAGTGAGTTGATTGAGCTTTGCATATAGTACACACACTGAATATCCTTTCCTGTGCTTTTACCTGAAATGTTTTTTTTCAGCTGATAACTTTGTGTTGTAAGAGACTGTGTTATCTAGGATTTTTTAAAAGCTCATTTTCACGTAGCCAAATTTATTTATCCTTCTGCACCTCCTCCTATTTTGGTCACCTGGGACCAACAGCCACTGCTTGAATAGATTACACATTACACAATGGTTACACATGTCCCTCGTCTAACAGCATGGATAAAAACATAGATCAAATTATTCTCCCTCCTCTAAGAGTATGAGCCACATTCCTGTTGACTCATTTGATTTGTTTGCTACATTATTGCTCTTGTGCTATGAAGGAAAGGAGAAATACCCAAAGGCGGTTAGTGCCAGACACCAAATGAAATGGAGTAAATGAAGTCTCCTGGATTTATTATCATGCAATCATCACTTAACAAACAGCCATAAAGAAAGAGATACAGATAGGTAGATAGAGAGAGAGAGAGAGTGACAGAGAGAATGACAGAGAGAGTGAGAGAGAGTGAGAGAGAGTGAGAGAGAGTGAGAGAGAGTGAGAGAGAGTGAGAGAGAGTGAGAGAGAGTG
>JAUZST010015092.1:0-10353 GCA_034779995.1 Parotocinclus haroldoi
CCCACACCCCCCCACGCCCACCCACACACACACACACACACACACACACACACACACACATTTGCCTTTCTATCATTGTGAGGACTTTCCATTGACATAATATTAATGTAGCTACATAGTGCTACATTATTTATATCTACACCTAAAGTAAAGCAAATGTTGCATTTTTTTAGTTTAGAAAAGAAGCAGTTTTCTCATGAAGTCAAACAAGTCAAATTACTGTAAGAACACAATAATATACTGCTCACAAAAATTAGGGGATATTTAAAAATGAAGCGTCCAATAATTAAATATCCATTGTTTATGTGAGCAGTGTATATAAACTAGATATTTAATTTTGACCCCCTCTTAATACACACAGACACACACATTCCTTATAAACCATTCTCAAGTCATTGGACGTTTGTTTAATCTTACCAGGGCACAGATAGTACTTATCAACAAACACCTGTGAGACAGGCTGCCGAGAGGCAGGAAATTCTAAGTGACCTAACTGACCTTTGAATAACAACTCAACGAGTTCTCTGGACATCCCTGGGACATGGATCATCTCAGCCTGCCTTGTAAAGCGTGTTTATTCTGGCTCACCCTACCTGATCACAAATGATGGTCTCAACCAAAAGTTGGTTTTATAAGGATCACATTAACTGATGAGAGGTGTTGTTTCTGTAGATATTGGTGATTAAAACTGTGGCGTGACTAAGGTTTTTGCACTTGTTATTGTTTGTTGGATATTGTTCCACTGATTGTGAAGCATTCTTGTGTAGCTTATAATCAGTTACGGAGTTTGAAGGCTTGTTGTGTGTCTGCTGTGTGAATTTGTATCCCAGACTCACAATGTCTCATTAGTCAACTCATTATCCAATACATTTTAGAGCCTCACACATTAGCTATGTTCACTGACTCTTCGCTGCAAATGAGACTGAAAGCACAGTTCAGTGTGCATGCTCTTACAGCCCAAGCCCTTTATCATATATGTAATAGAATCTTGACAAGCATTAGTGCAATCTTCTGTAATAACACAGCCTCTAAATGCACATTTACTGTTTGAAGGAGGGAAATGTGCCTCTTTATGAGGCACAACTGTTCTTGAGTTCTTCTCAAAGTGATTGTGGTTTGGATGGCATAAGCAGATGGCGAAAATATACACAGCATAAATCTGAACCTCTCTGTGGCGGTCACGTGTCTGGCAGCACTTCTCATAAAGTAGCTCAGGTAAATCCATTTGTAATCGACTAATAAACAGCGAAACTCCTTTCCCTCTGATTGAAGGTCTTGCCACACAAAGTATGGCTCATTTGGTTTCCAAAGCAGACGACAGCATGGAAAACTCCTGCTTTTTATATTCTTTGCAGTTTAATTCCTTATTTTCGCAGTGGTCTGGAACTGCTGGCAGAGGTCTGGAAAAGTTGGACTGAGGAGACATGCTGCAGGACATGCTGTAATGCTGGTGCCTGAGACAGGAAATGTGGATGTGGTGAAGTGTGTGTGTGTGTGTGTTAGAGAGATATACATGTAAACAGAGAGAGAAAAGAAAAGATGGTGGATGTAGCTAGAAAATACTGTTACAGACAGAAATATATAAACTAGTGTCTCAAAATGGCCTTCTTGCACTGGTTTTGAAACACTTGAGAACACTACCTCAGAACGCTACCTCAGAACTCTTTGAATTCGGTTTTCAACATATGTTAACTAGAAACATGCAGTATGTCTCAGTTCTTATTGTTTGCTCGGTATTCTGTGCACTTGTATGAGTCAAGCCACATTACTGATCTCAGCAAAGACTTGACTCATTATTCAGTTCAGTACACAGTGATTCACAATAGATGTACGTGCATGTGTGTGTGTGTGTGTGTGTGAAGCATATACAGGTATTAACGTTTACAAAAAAGTAACCTACCTAAACAGATGCATATATGTGTGTGTTTGTGTGTTTGTGCATGAAGGAGTGCGTCCACAACATCAATTGTCCTTACCGAAAGATTTGATGTTTTAAACCTTGTAAAGACATTTTGTTGGTCTCCACAATATTTCTTGTTCTTTTCATTCTAACTGCATCATTCTTTAAAAAAGAGCCAAACACTTTGCTTTATGGTACTGAATTTAAGGTTCGATTTCGGCCAAGGTGCATCATTAGTACAGAAATAACATGGAACAGAACATAGTACAGAAACATGGGTCTGTTTTGTGTTTCTGAGACTTAGTCTTGTGAATATATTGGCCTTTATTGGTTAATAGCTTAGTTTTCTATTTGTGCTGTGTGTGTGTTTGTTGCTTTAAGTTCATGATTGTATAATATTGTAAATTATCCTCTGCTGTCTCACAGTGTTTCACCAATGTATCTTATACTTAATAATTTTTAGACCAAAATATCAAATAAATTGAATGTCTGAATGATGGCAATTCTAAGTCACGATGTTTATCAGTTCCTCTGTATCAGTGCTGAAATTAATTCTCCAAGTTACAATTTCAGCTTGTCATTTGTTGTTAAGAATTAGGGGCCTGGATATTAGGTGGAAATTATGTGGGTGAAATATGGAGGAAGTAATACAGTGGGAGTTTGGATACTGAGGTATGACAGTAAATCCTTCTTAACCAAAAATGACAACTGTAGCATACAAAATTAATTGTTATATTTGCACACCTATTATCTTAACTTCAAAGAGACCATTCTGCCAAAGATTGTATTAAAACAAATTTCATTTTAACTTAAATGTTTTATATCAGTCTGTTTTTTGCTTTTTTAGATTTAGTTTTGAACCAGTGCTTATAAATGCATATATAGTTATCAATTAAGAAAAATCTATAACTACTAATTTAGCATTGTACAAACTGCTTGACCATATCTCAGTGTGTCAGTTTGTATTGTGTGACATGATGCATAGATTATACTGTTAATCTCACAGATATACACAAGCCTTTGCTTTAACCTGCTGATGTTAATGTGCATTTCTTCTTCCTGTTTAAATTAAAAACAGATTAAAACCTTAACGTGCATGCTTATTTAATGTTCTTGACGCTGTGGAACTCCATCTTCTAAGGTTGGAGACGTGCATGGAAAGGATTAAATAAAAACAGACTGCAGACTCATTTCCATGTCTCGGTTTTTGAGCCATAGAGGCAGGGCTCTGTTAAGTAACGCTTTTTTCAGTGTTTTCCACCAAAAGTTTCCGATTTAAGTCTGGCACTTGGTACTGTTTTCCTCAGTTTCTCACTCACCCATCCCTTGCTCTATGCTTGGCACTTTGTTCCCACTTTCCTTAACTTACTAAATAAGTATAACTTTTTAGAATATACATATTTACAAAGCAGTTTTGCAGCCTTAACTATGTTAATTATCATCAAACTTAAGAAAGGGTGACACTACAAAAGATAAACTCTTGGGATTGTGCTCAGGAGCACTGGAATTAGGCCAAACAGCAGCAGGAACCGATCTTTCCCCTCTTATAAGCTGCCATCATTTATTTGTTAGACAGAAGTATGAGTTTGTTTTCAAATGAACCTCTGACAGTAGTTACTTTGTTAATTCGTTCTTAAAATAATGAATAATGAAGCTGAAAAGCAAAGCATCTTGTTTTTAGTTTGTAACTAATTTATAATTATACTTATGGTATATGAAGGCAGCATCTGATCATATTTCTTGTTTATGTTAAATATGAGTAACTGTTTAGTGAAATTTCAATAGTGCATACCACAGGCTATTGTCATAGGTTATTTCTGGAAACATACAGTCCTTTAGGGATTGGAGACAGGTTGCTAATTGCAATCAGTGACCTGCTCTGAGTGTATTGAGCAATACCTGGAAAAGGGATGTAGCTAAATCAATATGGGCATTTTGGTGTAGTCTCTGTGTCTGTCAGTTGTACTGAAGGAGACCCGGTCTTATAGAATTGACATTGGCTCACCACATCTGAAAAGATCACTAACTTCACCACTGATGTGAAATATGGAAAAGTTTAAACAGCTTTTGCCTATTTGGCTCAAATATTAACAGCAATGGGCAAAGAGGCTCTCATGTATGTATTTTATTATGTAATGATACATTTGTTTCGGCACAAACAAAGCACATAATCGTCCAGGCAATATTTGTATTTTATATATATATAATGTATTTTATGTGGTCAAAACCATATGAGAAATAAGAATTAATCACATAAAGATATACTGATGCTTTTGACACTAGGAGCTGGTAAAGTCTCTTAAGGGTTAATAAAGAAAACAAACAAATGATCCAAACAAACAAACTCAAACCTCACCTTTCACAGGAATACCAGGCAATCAACTGAGGTACTCTTGTTTTCAGTAGGTCATGAACCACTTTTACAGTCATGCTTAGAACAGATGAAGGAGAAAGAAGAGTAATGAGATGGATCAATGGAATCATGACCAGGTCATTAAGAAGTCTGAAGATCCAGACAGGAGATAGAAGATTCTGAAGTAACACTACCCATGGTCAGCAGAAGTTGTAATTGACTAGGCGAAGAATTATCATGGCACAGTTATATTAAAAGCTACATTTGGAAGACATTGGGTTAATGATTGTTCTAAGTTTCTTGTTCTAAGTTAATTCGTTTTAAATCCTAAAAAGGACATTCTTGGGTTGTCCGGACCAGTCAAAGAGTTTTCGAATAAATTCACTGAATCAGTAGCCAGTTTATATTTGTCGTCTTGGTTGCCAGCTGACTGGACTGCTATTCAGTGTGTCTTGGCCAGGCTGGAAGTCCACATTTTAAATCCATTCATATATATTTTTGGTATCTACTGCCTACTGGTGGTCAAAATGAGTCTTGCATGTAGTTAAATGTGCTATTACCTAATTAGTGATTGTGTTCTTTTCTAAGTAATCTCGAATTACACTACACATGGCCGGTTCGACTTATTGCTTATTGCTACTGTTCTGCAGTTATAATGTGTTGGGTTTGTGTATGAGTTTTTATAAGCAGTAAAACTCAGTGGTTGGTAGAAAAGTATTGTTGCTAGTCAGTCATCCTCTTTAAAACATACTGTAAATGATTATTTCAGTTATGCTGTAAAACAGTAAGGTGAAGCATTTTTTGACACAAATCTGGTATGGTTGCAGGAATATGTTTGCAAACTATTTTAAATTGCCTTCCCATTTTGTTCTTTAATCAATTTTGGTAATTCAGAAGACTTTTACCATACAACCACAAAACAGAAAAGGTTCAGACAGAAAGTGAGAAATAAAAGCAATTATCTGATCTTTACATTTACTTTGACTTTTAGTTAATTGCAGACAGTGTATACCCACAATATTCAAAAAATAAAAATTCAAAAATACGATTTAGATTGTTTTGCAATATCTTGTTGAAAAATGCATGGACAAAATATGCTGCCTCATCTTTGTCTGACCACAATGTGTGACGATTCACACCCAGAGTTTGACGCCACTTCTGGACATGGTTAGCATAAGGCTTTTTTTTTTCACAGAAACATTTTAAATGCATTTTTAATGTAACCTTTGCACGTGTGTTTATATCAGATATTGTTGAATGGTAATTCTTGATGTACTGCTGTCTGAGGGATCAGAGATCGCGGGTCTTTAGTTTAGGCTTGAGAAGTTTCCCTTAATGGACTGAAATTAATCAAGATTCCTTGAACTGTTAACTGATTTTATGCACTGTAGAGGAAGGAATATGCAAATCCCTTTCATATTTCTTTGAGGAACATTGTTTTAAATATTGTTTTGAACAGATATGTAATAAATTTGTCATGCATTTGTTGACAAACTGGAGACTCTACCTTTGTGCATACAGCTTTTGTATCAAATCATGATTAAAATCACCGGTTGGCATCACCTGCTTTATAATCGCATCATTCTTTATGTTTTTAACTTCATTACTAGCCCCAAATTACACCATCACAACTTTTTTGAAATGTGTTGCAGTCCTGAAATGCAGGAATTTATGTTTATCAATATGTGAAATTAAGTTGTCCAGACAAAACATGACATATATGGTCAACAATGAAATAAAAGTCAATTTAGGGAGCACTCCATTTTACAACATTTTCAGAATTAAGAATAAATAAGAAATACATATTTACTATAGGAAAGCTCCAAACTGTTTGGTGTTAACCAGCCAGTGTGCTGAAAACTCAAAACAAAATTAAGACAGACAACAACAGCAACAAAAATAAATCGTAAAACACTGGTGATGGAATACTGCAGACTCAAGGAATACCATGAGACTTACAAATAGTAATTACAAATAGAAATGCAACAATACAGTGTTCCACAACACAGCAGTAAATCAACACCATGGTTCATTAAGAATAACATTCGTCATTTGAAATGGTCAGAGCCCAGACCTTAACCCATTTTAGATGTTGTGACAAGCCTTCCTTATTGCTATGAACATAAAAAACTGAGGTTCTACCTATTCCTAAGGTTTCATAGACATTTGTGAACATTACAAGACAAGACCTCTGGCCTCCCTTGGACTACTGGGCCCAGTTCCCACCCTGAGGAACACTGAAACTTACAAGCCTCTGGCAAGGCTTAACCCTGCAGACACTCCTCTGTGAACATGTATAAAATGGAACCTGCTAGTGGACTTGTATGGACTTTACACAGGTGCAAAGAAACCTACACTATTGAATCATACTTGGCATCAGGGAACATCCTGGATTTACAACAGTTCCAGGAACCAAAGTCCAACAGTCCTTACATTGCCAGGTATTGGTCATTCTGGGGGGAATGGCCATGTCACTTGATTCTGACCGGGGTGGCATCTTCTTACAAAGACAGCAAAATAATTAGCCTATAACACCTATCCTCCCTCACTCACAGTAGGTCAATTTAATGACACCAGTTGACCTAACACATGATTTTGGAATCATGGTACAGGAAACACAGGTACAGGAGTACATGCCAACACCACACAATTTGAGTTCAGTCTAGGAACTGACACTGTGCCACTGCAACACCATTCAAACAGTAGTGTATATTATTCACTTAATAATGTGTCTTAAGCTTTGGAAATATTTCAGATTACTTTGCACATTAATTACTTTAGTCATTCATATTTACACATGCTTAATCCTATACACGGTTGAACTCACTCAATTACACTGAGAGACTTTAGAGAGGCAAACTGACCTAATGTATTACATTGGAATGATGAAGGAAACTGAAAGAGTCAAAATAAACCCATGCACAGATGGGGTGAACATGCAAAATCAGAATCTTTATTCATCAAGTACCAGGGATACAAGGGAATGTATTTCGTAGAGGTATCAATATAACATTTAATTCAACAAATTAATATAAAAAATCTAAAAATATTTGGTATATATAGCATAAAATAGAAACCTTAAAATAACATTACACGATTAAGTTTTACAAATGTTCAATAAAAAATTATGTGAAGATACTATGAAGTACTTGTGTATTGTGATATCTATGCATAGTATATAGTATATCAAAGTTATACTTCTGTGATGACAGAATTAATGCTGAGATTTTAGAGCAACATGCTGCCTTCAACATCTTTTCTGGGACATTCATGCACTTTTCAATAATACAACACAAGACAACATGATGCAAACAATACAAATGCATGGCTGTGGAAGAACAGGGTACTGATACTGGACTGGACTGCCTGAAGACTGTGTGGAGAATCTTGAAGCGCAAAATGCAGCAACAATAACCGCATATTGTTGCACACCTTAAGACTAGTTTGTAGGATCATTTTATTGTTTAATATCCATGGTACCAAAACATATCTGCTCACAAGTGTTGTGAGAAGGATGGACAAATGCTTTACAGTACCTAACTTTTTTCGGATTGTGTTGCAGACCTGAAATGCTTTAATGGATGTGTATTAACAAATTAAATAAAGTTAACCAGAATTTTTTTCCCAAATGCCAGGGCACGGCACTGGCCCACTGACTAACATTAATGAGGCAGTGCAGGAAACTGAAAGCAGAGGAAAGGAAATTATTGACGTGAACACGCAAACACATAAACAATTGTATTTCTATTCCAATCTCATTGACACAATAATTACTGTAGGTAAACGATGCTCCACCCCCACCGTAACCTTAACCTCATTAACCTAAAACAACTGTGGTATTTTGGTTTTTACAGTAAAAGTTCCATTAATAAACAATCATTTCAGTGACACAAATTAACGTTTGTCCTTATTTTACTTAACGCATACAATAACTTATATTAACTGTTAACACTTCAGAACGCCATTGTTAGTGAACACAGTTCATTGGTCCATCTACAAGTGCAAGTTAAAACTCTACCATGCAAAGCAAAAGTCATATATCAACAACACCCAGAAATGCTGCCGGTTTCTCTGGGACCTAGTTCACTTGAGATGGTAAAGTAGAAAATTGTCCTGTGATCTGATGAGTCCACATTTCAAATTGCTTTTGGAAATCATGGACATCGTATCCTCCAGACTAAAGTGGAAAAGGACTGTCCGGATTGTTATCAGCGCAAACTTCAAAGACCAGCATCTCCGATGGTATGGGGGTGTGTTTGAGCCCATGGCAAAGGCAACTGGTACATCTATGAAAGCACCATTAATGCTGAAAGGTACATACAGGTGTTGGAGCAATCTTTCACATTCTGCACGTGTTACAACAGCGTGGCTTCTTAGTAAAAGAGTGCGGGTACTAGACTGGCCTACCTGCAGTCCAGACCTGTCTCCTATTGAAAATGTGTGGCGCATTATGAAGAGCAAAATACACCAACAGAGTCCTCATACCGTTGAGCAACTGAAATTGTACATCAAGCAAAGTTGAGAAAGAATTCCATCTACAACGTTTCAACAATTAGTGTCTTCAGTTCCCAAACACTTATTGAGAGTTGTTAAAAGGAAAGGTGAGGTAAGCAATCCCCCTGTCCCAACATCTTTAAAATGTCCTGCACGCATCAAATTCAAAATGAGTGAATATTATGAGTGTGTGGATCAGACGCAGCAGTGCTGCGGGAGTGCCACAGCTGGAATGAAAAAAGCCCACTAGCATCCTTTAGGCAACATCCTGTGAGCACTGGTAATGGATTAGAAGACAACAAACTGTGAAACAACAGATGAACTACTGTCTTTAACTTTACATTTACAGCAATAATGTGGTTAATAGAGTGTCCAGTGAGTGAACACAGTGTTTAAAAACTTCAGCAGTACTGCTGTGTTTCATACACTCGTACTAGCACAACATACACTAACACACCACTACTACATTGGTGTCACTGCAGTGCTAAGAATGATCCATCACCCATTATTAGTCGTATGTGGTGGTCCTGACATTACAGGACAGAGTAAAGTGGACTAATGTATATAAATATACAATCTGTAATTGTTGAACTACATTTTGCTTCTACATGGTAAGTGGAACTGATCAAATGGACAATGAGTGTAGAAACAATGAGGGTTGTCCTAATAAAGTGAGTTGTAATTGTACAAGTATGACAGATGGCAGTATGACAAACTTTTAAATAGCTTGCAAATGCTCCCTAAAAATGTTTCACCTTATTGTAGGCTGCTAATTTCAAGCTATCTATATATGTATACAGCAATTACACCGCATCCCTAAAAAGTTAAAGATTAAGAGTCTTAACTGAAGGTCCCAGAAACAGTGGCTTGTGGCAAAGCTGAGATTTGAACCGATAACCTTCCTCTTAGTAGCAGTCACATGAGATGTGAAATGGTTTGGTCATTGATGAATCGAAATGACAATTCAGTGACAGGTCACATCAGAGAAATTGTACTGGCGCACATTCACATGGAGAGAGAAGGTGTGTGGGAATGAATGAGAGTCAGAGACAGAAAGGCAGAGAAGGTCCCGTGAACAGCACATTTACATACAGTCAGGGTTGCAGCCTCAACGTGTGTGAACACCCCACTGGCCCAATTTGTACCGTTTTATTGCTCAGGCTTTGATGTGTGCGCTTTGATATGCACGCGCGCTTTCCGATGTAAATAAGTGGCGTCATGAAGAATGTGACATGGCCGAGCCTTCTCTCAGCTCACTGCTGTCAGCTCCAACATGTCTGAGACAAGGCTTTGAAGTTCTCCAAACTGGAAATGAAAGACAAAAGGGCGGACACACTTCAGGGACTGGACTGATTTCTGTGAGAAACTCCTGACTGTATATACTGTAACATGGCTTTACGGACTGGAAAGGACTGGAAGTTATATTTTATGTGTATTACATTAAATTCCTACTTGATTGTGTATTGGTTGTCAGCATTTCCTAAATTAAGCGTTATTTTTCTCTTTTATTAACCTTTTGAAAATAGTTTTGTAAGCTTCCTTTTCTATTGTAGTATAAGGTGCAATTGTAAAACTTTGTAACAATTGTAAAAAAAAAAAATTAAAA
>JAUZST010015093.1:0-10353 GCA_034779995.1 Parotocinclus haroldoi
AATTCAAATTATAAAACAAAATTCATTATATAATGAGTCATTAGAGGTCCTTGAAGGCACATCGTCTCCTAATGTCCTGATACAGTCTTACAGTCCAACCAGACCCAACTATGGCAGCTTGGCAGAGGTGGGATTTGAACCCTGGACCAGCAGAACCTTAACCGCTAGGCTACCACAGTCGCAGCTGGTAAAGTCGGTAACTTTACTGTGCTCAGTTGATGAACCAGGAAGATGTTAACCAACTCTGCAGTAAGGTCAACCCAACTCATTTAGAGTCCTACTGAGACTCCAACCTTACTGGGGGTGTTGGGAGTTGCCACTGCCATTCAGCAGAAAGACCACTCAGGTCCCGCATATCCAAAACACCAAATACGAGAATCAACTGATCGCTTACCATCAGATATATCCCACACCTTACCATGCTCTGTTGGAACAGGATTATGGATCATAATGTTTTCAGTCATTGGTGTACACTGGAAAAAATACCTTTTTTTTTTTGCCAGTTCAGTGTTTACTACATTCACATTTACAGCATTTACAGCATCCAGAGCGACTTTTTTTCAGAGTACAGTTTTCCAATCCAAGCAATTGTTGCTCAAGGACCTAACAGTGGCAGCTTGAAAGAGGTGGGGTTTGAACCCTGGACCTTTTGGTACCTTATCCACTAGGTTACAACAGTCCAGTTTACTGACTTGGTGCACTCGATAAACAAGTCACAAAATTAAATAGTTACCACCTGGGGGGATTTAGTCGGCTGCCAAAGGTTTGGTACGAGTTACATTTTACGTCGGAACATAACAGGAAAGAGGGTGCTGCTTAACACCTACAGAGGAACCTTGGAATTTTGAGTGCCTTTTTTGCACCTAAAGTTGAACAAAAAAAAAAATCTGACCTCAAACACAAGCACCATGATAAAAAGCACATAATACAATCCAGTCAGTGGTGACAGTGCACTTATACGTTATGTTATGAGAAACACCACAAAACCAAAGAAGAAGAACCATAAAGGTGCAATCATAGATATATTGTATATATTTTATTGTACAGTGAGTCAAAAGTCACAGGACATCCTTTTATTTCAGAAACAAAAGGGAAACTGACATATCCGAATACCCCTGCAGATAATGGGTGAGGCTATGTCTGGAACATGGCCCCCATCTTGAAAGCTGTCATACTGGATCAAGGGCAAGTTTTCCAATGGGAAGGTGGTCATGTAACATATTAAAGAAGATCAGAATTGTCTTCTGCAAATCGGATTTACAATGTCTCTTGTGGTTCCGAAGGTTTTAACACAAAGTTAAAATCATTTGTTGTTCATCAAAGGTACTTGAAGATGGAATTGATAATTCTGATGTTGGGGGCAGACAGCTGCCGTATCATAGCAACAGACTTTAACAACCGACACCCAGAAAGATCACCAATTTCACACAGCACTGTTACATCCCTCATAACCAAATTCAGAGAAACCGGGACTGTGGACGACAAGAAACGTAGCGACCGTCTGAAGAACCTCTACTGACCAACAAACCTCAACAATGGCTTTATCAGCATTTGGGAAAAGTGCACGATGCAGCACAAGACGTGTCCTGTGACTTCTGACTCACCCTGTATATCAGTTTTCGGGGGTGTGATTTTAGACACCTCTAATCTCACATTAGTTTAAATAAATTTCCGTATTTAATGATTATTGTAATCGTATTAGATTCCGCAGCCATGCTTTTAATTATTAATTACACATTGGTGTAAAAAAAAAACAAAAAAAAAAACCAATCATTTGGGGGCCAGGAACAGATGAATCCTATTTTGATTGAGAGTTCGAACGGCCTGCTGGAACCAATTAAGTACAAATTCCAAGGTTCCTATGTTTACAAAAAATTAAGAGAGCACTGAAAAACGATCAGTTTCTCTTTCTAGTGTTTGAGTGAAACTAAAGACTGTTTGTTTTATTCTAGAAATGACAGGCACATTTGCAAATCTTATTTCCAGCAAAGACAAGAGCATTTATTCACTTTAAATGTCAACCGGTCAAAAATAAGGAGGGTGCTGTGTTTTCAGACCTTGATTAATAATAGAAAACAAAAACAAAACAGTAATAACAAACGGATATGAAAGTTATAACCTATGAAAGTTTAGAATTAAACCTGAAGTCCATCAATTAATCCTTGTTTCCTTAATGAGCTCTCAAAGCGGGCACACACTGAGGTCTCAAAGCGGGCACACACAATGTTACACTTCCTCTAAACTCAAACCAGGATTTTAAAATGGTGAACCTCACTTGGATGGCTGGTTCTGATTATATGGATTGGGGCTTTTTTTTGTTGGCAAAACAGACAGCATGCAAATGTCATGTTTTTCCATTTAAAACCAGGGCATATTCGATATTTTCTTTTTTTTTAAAAAGGCACGGGGATTGTGTTGTTTCACTGGAACCTCTCCACAACCTTGAACCAATCACATCCAATATATAATTGTACCGTGATATAAACTGGTACTCTGTTACTGAAATCTCACTCAGTTCTACCTGTGCTGGCTACCAGTCTGTTACCAATAAAAAAAGGCGCACAGAAAAACACACTTATGCAAAATGCTACTGTTGTAAGACAATCGCACGCACACAATCGATATAATGATGTAATTCATGATCGGTATGAGCTGGCTGCGTCCTGAATCACTCACTACAATCGCAGTTTTGAGAATGGCACAAATTTTGGTTTTTCATGGAGGCAGTTTGTATTAACTTTAGATCGTGAAGATGAATTCCAATTAACTGCCATTAAAATGACCTCATCCCAAAAAATTACTACCTCATCAGCTTTACAGTGTTTGTGATCAACTCCAAGCACTGATTAGGCAAGAAAGGGTTGCCATCATTCAAGTTTTTACTCGGAAGCTGATACCCGGCTTGCCGAGGAGAATTGCAGAATTTTCCATGAAGAAGGGTAAACACTGGACATAAGTATTTGTTTAAACTGGATGTATTAGTCAATAAAACGTCTAAAAAACCTATAGATTGCATATAATTGTACTTCGATTGTGCCATACAAACATCTGGTAAAATATTCTGAAAAGAAGCAAGATTACTTTGTGAAAACCAAAGTTTGTGCCATTCTCAAAACTTTTGCCCACGATTGTACACAATCGGTGCTGTGTCAGTATTTTATCCATTTCCGCTCAGCTCCGAGTTTGATAGCAGTGTATTGGTGGCCGGAGGGGGGGGGGTGATGTTTCCAAAATGAATGTCAGTTTCATGTGTAAAACTGTGCTGGTGCGACTTGAGTTTACGTTGTTCCTTTATTGTTTTATTTCACATGTACACGTACAGGTGCAAGAAGAAGAAGAAAAAAAAATCATAAAGTTTGATGTTTCAATGTACTGCATTGTTTTTGACGTGTGGTTTTCTTGTCATCGCTCTTCTGAAGATTTGGGACAGACAGCGACTCTAATGTAGGTCAGACCTCGCTGTTAAGGTCAAACAGGTTAAGAAATCAAAACGGAAGGTTGTAACTTGAAATGATCAGACTGGTGATCAGATTATAGGGAAGCACCGTGTGAAGGCGACGCCGTTTCGAGCCTTAAATGGTGTTTGTCGGAGCAAATGGACGAGCCAGACATGACTCCACCGGCTTAAACATCACCTTGTTACATCCACGACTGGCTGCTCTCAGTCTGGACCATGACTGAGCTGGCAGACTTCACAACTCAGGGTTGGCACAAGTCTTCATGCCAATCATTTACATTTACAGCATTTAGCAGACGCCCTTATCCAGAGCGACTTACATTTTAAGAAATGGTGGGTTTTGAACCATCAGGTCCAGAGTCCAGTACCTTAACCGCTAGGCTACCACAGTCCCAATCAATCCGAGGCATTCCCAAATTTAGAAACAGAAGCTCTGAGGACCAGTGCTTTTTAAGTGGAACGGATATTGATATTATTCCTGTCATGAAGAGAGGAGACTTACAGGGATAAAGAACAGCCATGGACAGGACTGTGCAAAAGTCTTAGCCCACCATTAGACTGGATATACATTTTTTAGCAACGCTATAATGACCACATATTATTTTTCTTCATTAGAATATAACTGAAAAAACTTCTATGGGCTACAGCTGCAAGTACACTGCTCATAAAAATGAAATGAATTAAAAAGAAAGAGCATTTGATTTTATTTCGTTAAACGAGAGCATCAGAAAAGTCAAAAGAAAGTTGTACGGTTACACAAATGAGAAGCAAAACAATTATGGTGATTGAGTAGAAGGTGACTTAATGATATTCACAAGGGGTGAATTCAACAGAAGCAGGTCAAAGTGGACGAGAGTGCCCCCACATTCACTGTTCAGTAGGGTGTATGGTCACCCAAGACGGCCAAAACACACCGACAGCGATGGGGCCTGGACAGGATCAGATTATCCAGCAGTTCTTGTTGGATACATATTTTATAATATCCCCTCCTTTTTGTAAGCAGTGTATATTATATACAGTCAAATCCGGTTAATTGGACCATAGGTTGATGGGAACAAATCTATTATATTTGTGTAATGTTATTCGTTTATTTGGACCAACATTCCGCTTAATCGGACTAAAGAACGTGAGAAGCGAATAAGAAAAAGAAGCCACAAGTCGCCACTTAGCCACTGCAAAGCGGGTCAGCGAGATACGGGAGGATTTTTGGGATCCCCGGGAGAATTTATGCTTTTATCAAAGGTCAGGAAATCCGAAAAGTTGTGGGAGCGTGTGGAGGTGACCACGCCCACCACTTTCTTGATTTTGTTTAAGTGCAGTCCGTCAAAAGAAGGTATCAGATCCCACTGGATAAGTTCTTTAAACATTGACTGGAATTGAGTAAGAACTTGTTTTTTATAGTATTATCCTTCGCATGCTAAGTATTTATACATTGTGTTGAACTTGTTTGTAAATTAATTTTTCAATGAACAAAGTTCGTAAGCAACAGTAGTTCAATAAAGGTTTAATAAACATTTAATATGCTACATAAATTATAGCACGTCCCGTCCCATAGGGCATGTTCGTTTAATCGGACCAAAACGATCACGTCCTGATATGGTCTGATTAACCGAATTCGAATGTATATAAAACACAGAAACTATTGGGTGGGTCAGTGGTCCAATAAGCTAGTCTACCATCGTGATGATAGAGGTTCTAGTCCTCCAGCTGGGTGAGGTATCGGGCATGTGTAATTGGGATGAGACTGAGGGAGAAGAGGCTGAAGTGGGGATCAATCCACGGCATTGTAATAGTAATGTTCAGCACTGTAATCAGCATCTTTACCACCTCAGACTTTTGTAAAACAAAACTTTGTGCCTGCACCATTTTCAGCATCCTGAGAGAACTCATCATGGCCTCGTTTGGGACCAACACCAAAGCAGACTCTCCAGAGTGTAGCGTGGTTGGCTGTGCGCATCATCCAAACCGAGCACCAAGACATGCGGTCTATCTATAGCACGCAGTGTTGGACCAAGGCCAGGAATATAATGAAAGACCTCAGCCATTCTAACAAAGGCCTCTCTCTCACACGATCAGGGAAGTGCTCCCTGGAGACCAACAAAGAGAGATAGCGAAGGAGTTTCTTCCTACAGAATATGCAGGGCCTTAACCTGGGCTATTTATTATAGGGTTATTCTTTCATTACCTTACATACACATTTTGTTCAAGTTACTGAGTCATATAAGCACAACTCCTTGGCTCTTGGCAATACTGATTTAATTTATTCAACAAATCTTTCACATTTAAAACTTGCCAAAGATCTTATATAGAGTCAGACACCTAGATACAGGTATTCGCTAATTAACTACCACAAGTTTTGTGAAACAGGTCACTGATCGGAATGTTGACCGGGCATAACCGTAGTCGCACAGGCTTTTCATGCTGTTGTAAAAACTGCATGCAAACTATATGTAAATGTGTCAAAGACACAAGTGGAACACTACCATCTACACAACATCACTAATACCATCACGTCCGAAGCCTAAACTGTTCTATACATGCTAAAAAATTGTTTAATTGTTTCACAACAATTTTAGAAAATAAAGTAAGATATTGTAAAACTGACTAGGGAAAAGCTGTAACACTTAAGAGGATGGTATGATGGAGGCGATACTTCTTTAGTATTGCAAACAAGTGTATCACAAACGACACCAAAGGTCAGCCAGACTAATGAAACAGTTTATATAGTTATAATTTAGAGAGAATCTAAAGGTAGCAGTGGACCAAACAAAGAGTACAACTTACAATAGGACAAGCACATTCACTTATGAATGCCATTTACAGTTTGTTCTAAAATAAGTAGCAGAAAGTCATTAACTTGCACAAAAAAAGTGTCTAAATGCATCAACCGAGTTAGAACAATCTGTAGTCCAAACGTGAGCTGACGAGCAAGTGAGCACATGCCCAGTAAGAATGATTTGAAACTCTAACTCCTGTCTCCACTTGTAGTTTGCTGTTTAGGTGATTAGCTGTTAAAATACAGATTTTTGTTTTATATTGTAATTTATAATAGTTCTTGAGAACTTGCATGTTAAAGCAAACAGATGTTAATCGGATGGACAAACTATAGTTACAAGTCTGAAATTCAATGTATTTTATATTTATGCATGACTAAAAGCTCTGCAATTAAAACACTTTCAAAACCCAAAGCATTCCAACTAACTTGCTGACATTTGCATTGACGTGCTCTATCTTAAACATTTTCCTTGAGGTTATTATAATGTAAAATCTATTTTTATTCTTCTGATGTGTGCTGTATGTATTATCATAATACGATTGTTTTCTTGTAATCTGTTCAGCATGATACGGTACAAACTTAAATGATACATCATAGCATGCTAGTAATATTTATTTATAGTTACTGCTGCACTGAGTCATATTAAATAGCACTGCTTCACACTGTTGTTCGACCTTTAGTAGTACATGAATTATTCCTTTTAATTACATCTGAACAAAAGCCTGGCAATCATGGTACTGAATACACTGGGGGGAAAGATATTGACAAGTGAAACATTTGGTAATCATTTTAATTGAAATGACTTCAGTATGTTTTGAGATTTAGATTTTTTAACCGCTGCTTTACCACAATCCCATTTATCTCAAAATGTCAATGATGAATCAATTTGATTTGACTTTATTGCATCAGATTACACAACTCAGTGACATAGATAGTTGTATATACAGGTATGTGGCAATTTTCGTCAACTATATGCTTTGTGAAATTGCATGTCATCTGAATATTATCCTAACACCATAATATATATAGTGCTTAGATAGATTCAACTTTATTGTCATTGCTTAGTACAAATACAAGGCAACGAAATTTAATATCTGAGTGCAATGACTGAATCTTACCTTGGGCAAACCACCTTCCTGATTGTGGTATCACTCCTGCCAGGTAAGTACGATATTGCACTCCTGTGAAGTAGGAGTGCAATATGGAAAGCTATAATGTAATGTATATGAGTGTATTGTATTGTAATGTATGAGATATTGTAATGTAATGTATGGGATATTATATACACATATTGCTTTTCTATAGTTTATTACCATTTGTATTTAAGATTGTTAAAATCTTATCTTACTGTAGATGTGCGTGCTGTAGACTGACTCACTCAGCCTCCTTACACCATGTGCTCTCTCACTTTTTCTCTCTTTCTCTTGTTCCCACACACAAACATACAAAACTGTGTTCTACATTATGGTTTTGGTATTTATCACCAAACAGATATTTCAGAATATAGCAAAAACTTGTGTACTGTGCACAAGACTAGGCACTTAACTCTGGTGTGCTGTACTTGCCGTCCTGTTTGTAAGGTAGTGTGGCCTAACTGAGAAAAGACATGTTATATTTAAGTTACTATGACGGATTGGCATCATATCTAGGGTTGTTTCTGCCTTGGGCCCTGTGTTGCCATTTAAGCACCGGCTCTCTGGTGACCCTGACTAGGATAAGCGAATAAGAAAATGAATGAATGAATGAATGGATATTTTCGTTTGCTCCCTGCAGAGGTTGTGTTAGGCTCATTTTAATTAGTAATCACTAAACCATGTAGGCCACTCAATCATCTAACTGCTACATTTATCCATCACCAACAGAAACTGCCATATAAAAGAATAATTTATAATAATGGCCAACTGCTGTTTTGAATTAAACCGTTTTTTTTTGACTCACCTCACACCTTCATTGAGTGTGTAGAGCTCGTTGTCAGCTAATCCCCTCTTCTGAAACACTCCAATAACTGCACTGTGTATGCTGAGATAAAGGAACAGAATCTTATTATATGGGCCATTTAATGTAGAATCACACTTCTTAATCTAATACAATTATTGTAATAATAATAATAATAATAATAAGAAGAAGAAGTTGTATTTATATAGCTCCTTTCCAGTACCCAAGGACACTTTACAAGTAATTTTCACACAGAGGAATTAAAAAAACTGTTCTATGGAAGGGTGGGGGGAAGGAAGTATTTAATAAGAAGAATGAGCAGGCTTAAAACTTTTTGAATGAAGACAGACAGTGTAGGTGAAGGTCACCTGTTCCATGTGGCATTTGGCCCTGATCCCCGCTCCTCCAGTGACGCCTTCTCGTTCTTCCCCAGTTGACTCAGGTTAGGGGAGCTCACTAGCTTCAGTCGGTACAGAGTCCTCATGGTTATGCGAAAGAAAGAAACGACACAGTTTGTCCTGAGCTTAGTCAGAGAAACAGAAGTAAACAAAACACAAAGTGACAAGGGCAGGAAGGAGGGGGAAGTGAAAGTTGAGGCAGAGGACTGGCAATGGGTCAATATTGACCTCTTTAAGCAATTTCCTTCCTCTTTATATCTGTTCTTTATATATGTTTCTTAACATGCTTTCTCTCTTCGATACAGATTCACAATGCAGAGAACATGCAAGTCAAAATTCATGGGTCAAATATGTAAAAATGTAGCTAAAAAAAACTTTTGACATTGTTAAATTATTCACCCATTTGATCTGCGATCCGTACAAACTGAACATGATTATTCACGTATTTATTCCTGTTAACACACTGAGCCAGCAGAGTATCGGCAAGCACAATGGTTCTGTAATATTTATCCAAATAATAATTTCCTTATGAAATTAGCAGCATTTGGATGTCTCAGAATTGATTAATTAAACATTGTTTCTCTCTCTTTTATTTGTTTGGGAGAGTAATAATCCCTGTTGTATCAATGTCATGAACAGAGTAAAGTTAAGAGTGTAACATAAAGAAATCCAGCAGTGTAAAAGCTGTGAGAACTGTAGACTTCACAACCTTTATAGAGACATTTGCAAACACAAAACATTGAAAATATGAAGCTTTATTTAAAAAGTTGATCTTTTAATGTCTCACAACTGAACTGAAATCAACCCCTAATGTCTGACTCTAAAACACAGTATTTAAACTCCCTAACCTGTTATCTTTACCATTCACTCACACTATAATCAATGGTGAAAATAAGAAATCACATTCCCTGCTGTGTAAATACATATCAGTGTGTGACTTAGCAAACACAGATAGTGTTCTGAATTGCAGCTGGCTTCAGTCTACACATTCCGACCCCCATCCATCACAGCGTAACCATAGGTTTCATTTTATTCAGTGAATAATTGCAGGGTGAAGCACAAGAAATAAGAAAAAAACTTGCTGTGAGAATGCTGAGGACAATTTTCACCTTTTATGTATTCACGTATTTATGCATTTCTACTCGCAGCGAGAAACATTTGCATAGCAGTAGCCTGAACCCAGAAACACACACAGCGGAGTGTATGAATGGACATGCTAAAGTGGGACAAGCCTGTACAATTCACAGATATCAGAGTCCATTGTAAAAAAGGACACTATAATATTATGCTGCCATCATTGAGTGAGCCCATTGTCATTGACTCTTGACACTCCTGTTGTGTTCCAGTCAATTCTGAATTTGGTCTTTTATTCTGTCCTAACTTTGTTCGAGCAGCACAGCTGTGCATTCGTTTGCACTGTTGACCAAGGTTGGAATCACAGCCCAGTAGTTGCCTGTGTGCAATTCCTCCCACACTCCAAAGTAATGTATGCAGTCAATTGGAGTCACTAAATGTTTCAAATGAGTAAGTACATTTACTTTTCCAGAATTTAGCAGACGCCCTTATCCAGAGCGACTTACAACTGAGCCTTACAATCCAAGCAATTGTGGGTTAAGGGTCTTGCTCAAGGACCCAACTGTGGCAGGGGTGGGATTTGAACCCTGGACCTTCTGGTCCAGAGTCCAGTACCTTAACCGCTAGGCTACTACAGTCATATATGTGTGTGTGTGTGTGTGTGTGTGTGTGTGTGTGTGTGTGTGTGTGTGTGTGTGTGTGTGTGTGTGTGT
>JAUZST010015094.1:0-10353 GCA_034779995.1 Parotocinclus haroldoi
TAGATAGATAGATAGATAGATAGATAGATAGATAGATAGATTACAGACGGGCACAGTTAATATTCAAAAATTAAATTAAAGTAACAGAAAAGGACTGTCTGACTATGTCCAATCCATGTCCATGTCTGACCTGTTTTTCAGAACGTAATGTGGATGTTTAATCATGCATACCTATATTGCTATATTGATTTAATGTATGCTATCACCATACAGTAATAAAATACTCACAGAAGTACTCACTGTCCAGGTCAATACTGGGCCAATATTACTTAATTTCGATTGGCACATAAAGAGTGTTTATTTTTAGTCTCTTCAGGTCTACATTATCATCTGCTCCATGTTTACACCTAAATATACATAATGTTTGGCCCACATTAAGCATGTCATGAACTGTACAATCACAAATGTTGTGTGTGACTATGTTCTCTAAAAATACATTTCAGAACTCAAAAAGCAACAACTATGTAAGGCATATTTTGTCAAGTATTTTAAATTTCTTTATGTTTACAACTATTCTCTTCATAGTAATGGTAATTAAATAAATAATGTCTACATATGGATGGTGTTCTTGGACTGGGCTACTCTAGTTGAGTGAACATGAGGCAATGTCCACTGGAAGAATACAAAGAACTTCTGTAATTTGCTCTGGATAAGAGTGTCTGCTGAATGCACTATGTAATTCCAAATGCACTTACATCCACCGATCTACCATAGCATTAAAGTCACCTGCCTAATATTGTGAAGATTCTTCTCATGCCACCAAGGCTCACTCATCACAAAATCTGTTTCTGGCACAAATACGTTAGCAGCAGATGTAAGTACAATAAATTGTGAGGTAGAGCATCTATGTTTTGAACTTGTTTGTCTAGCACATCCCACAGATCTTATTGGAATCTAGGGGATTTGGAGACCAGAAAGCTAATACTAGGAGCACTTTATCACATTCTCCAAAAAAGGCCACTGTCATTAGGGAATACCTGCCATGAAGGGTGTACTTGGTCTTAAGTGGATGGTTGGTGCCAAAGTAACATCTGCATTAATTAAGATCTAAGCTCTCCCAGTAAAATATTGCCCAGGATATCACATTGTATTGGCTGACTGGTGTATGAGGTTATGTTCATTAACTTCTCACCCTGTTTGGCAGCTGATGCAGCGGCTGCTGCCTCCTCTTGAGCTTTCTTGGCCTCCTCAATCTTGGCCAGTTTGGCTTCGTGTATTTCTTTAAGAGCATTCCACTCCTTCCTGTTGTTCATGAGCCGATCCAACATGGGTGTGATCTGCACATGGAAACGAGAGAACTCCTGCAGAAGGATATGGAGGACTGTGAGCAAGGATGTTAGGCTTAATATACCTGGCTCACATGGGCTGTGAGTGAACAGTGTCTAATAACAGCAGCGCTGCTGTTTCTGATTCACTCATGCCAGCACAACACACAGCACACCATCTCCACACATCAGTGTCACTGCTCTGGATAAGGCCGTTTACTAAATGAAATAAATGTAAATATAAATGTAAATGCAAATGCAAATGTAAATGATCTCTGTTAGGGTTCCTACCTCACGCTATAAATATTATAAATTAATTATTATTACTATTAATTATGTTATATATATATATATATATATATATACCGAATAAAATTGTGTTGTGTTCATAATCCCCATTTACAGTCCTAATGTGTTAGGTTAATTGGTGTATCTTAAGTTATCCTAGGTTACGTATGTGCCCTACAATGATGTGGCACACTGTCTAAGGCTGTACCTGCCTTGCACCCTATCCAGGATGTGTGCTTAAATCAACGTTCCATCCTTGGATATTGCAAACAAATTTGTCTGGGAACCATTAAATGGTTTATTTAAAATTATTTCTCAACACCAAACGCTATATTGCAACTCTTTGCATCACTTTCTGTTAATTACATTCCGCAGCCACGCAAACCCTAAAAAATTACATAAAATCTATCACAAACATTTGCAATTTATTTTCATTCAAAAATGGCTGGTCAGACCTTTCTCAAGCAACACAGCTGTTACATATTTAAACAGAATAGCCATAATTTGCCTAATAGTCACAGTAACAAATGATTATTTTTGCATATTATTAAATTATCTGGACAATCTCATGAACACTTATAACAGTCAGATGACTGAGAAAGTAGTCATAACAAATTAAATGCCAAATTGGACAAAATTCCCTGGACCATAATTGACAGATTAACGAATACTTTCATGACTTTAATGTTAGTTTAGACCTCATTTTAGACCACGTGTTGGCTCAGCAAAATAAAGAGCTTCACCTTGTAGACAAAGGCGCAGACGAAGTCAATGAAACCACACTGCAGTTTGGGCAGCTCATCTGCTTTGTTCCTGTCCATCATGGGCTATAGGGTAAATAGCACACAGTTTGTATAGTGAAAGAGTGAAACAAAGCCTCTTACAAAGAGATCATCATCGTTTTAGTTGCACTGCAATGCTGAATAACGCATAAAAGGATCTAGGTTCAGCGTTGTGTAAAATAAACGGGTTAGGTAATGGTGCGGCTGACTGGGTCACTGTGACCGCTCTTTCTGATTCACTGCGCAACATAATAAGCAGTACATCAGTACTTGTCCCCTGGGAAATCTCTTTCTTTTCTTTACTCCATCTCTTTCTGACTCTGTCTTTACCACCACAACCTCCTTGTCTCTTTCTGTCTCATCACTGCAGTGAATGTCTTACTATGGGTTGCTGCTCCAGCACAGTCCTCTCCAGGTCACCCTGCTCCCAGAACTCTGCAGCCACTGACAGCGCCACCTGCAAGGTGACAATCACATGATCTTACACGTACCACGATATGCCCATAACCATGTCCTTACAAAGAGCAATCAAACATGCTGCATGGTCAGTATTTGCTTGTTATCCCCCTAATTCGAAAACAACTAGCATTACTATCAGGCGAGTTTTCTTTCTTCAAGATTTTTGATAAATATTGCAATGTGCGAAATTACTACCCATCTATATAAACCATTCTACCAAATTGGTTCGGTTTATAAATGTATGGTCCGCAAAAGAACTGTATTATGTACAGCACCACTAAATAAAATAGTACAATAGTAGAACATTTAAATGGTTGATACTGTATAAAAAAGGTTAAAAACAAATATTATAGTATAGACTGTTAAAATAGAAACAAATTAGCTCATTTTAAGCAAAACTCAAAAACTAACCCTTACAGCTAGCAGGTTTTGAAATTTTATACATGCTTAAAATCATAATTCATTGTTAAAACACAGAAAAACTTTACTAAATTGCAAGAAAATGTGTGTACGGTAAGGACAATGTTTGATGTTACTACATATTTTAACTTCACGAAAGAAATAGAAATAGAAATAAATAAAATAAGAAATATAATGTTTTAATTATAATTATTATATTATAATATTATATGTTATTATATTAAAACATAACTTGAAACAGAGGGGTTAGTGTTTGTGATTGCCACCCCAGACCTACCTTAGGAAGGACGTTATAAATTATGATTTTGTAATTGTTTAGTCTATTACTATTTCAGTTAACGCCTTGGGTGTAAATACATCGTAACATATTTTTGTAAATATAGAAGGTTTGAACCCATTGTTTCTTAACTATTTATTTATTTATTTTGCAGGTTTGCGATTGGAACTCAATGTTGAACATGTTGATTTGATCTTATGTACAAGCTTATATTACCAATTACATCTTATTGTATGCCATTTCAAAACTTTTGTTAAACTGGTTTGGGGCTAATTTTGATGTTTTCCCCATCATCTGCTGTAATGTTCAGCTTCTATTCAGTTTTAGTGTCTTCATTGACTGTGGATTCCAGAAGCCACACGATATGTCCATTGGCAATGGGAAAAATCGCACACAAGCCCAAAACATTAGAATTTCATACTTACACTGAAATGCGTTTCCTTTTTTACTTCAACATTGCATACCTTGAATTATTTTTTAAGAGTTAATAATGATTAATTATTTAATTATTCATTATTATTAATAATTATTTTTAATTATTAAGGGTTACATGTCCTCTGGGAAAAAAGTATTTGAATGTTGTTTTGTACACTTTAGATGTTGACTTTTCTGATAAAAATGCCAGGCAAGGTCTCTAATGACGCATACATCATGTTTGTATAACAATACTCCACAAGTGGACTGTGGCACCACTATTCTCATACAAGCCAAACTTTCCTGCAGGTCCTTGGCAGTGATGTGAATGATTTGCTTTAGATTGTCCAGGTTACTAGCAGTTGTTCAAAGTGAGTTCTCTTAGTCTTCCAGATACTGACTTCTATTTCTTAATGACATTTGACAGTGGATGTTTAGATATATTTTTATAGCTTCTCCCGCTAGGTGAGAGATTATTTAATTTTCAGATAAACTGAAAAAATAATAGGGTATTTGCAAAACAAGAATGTTAGCTGTTAATTTGCAGCCCCATTAACATATTTATTGAACTGGATTGGAATACTCTTTAGATATCGGAAGTAAGTTGACCTCAAACGAGTTGCACAATTACACACGTAAAAGATTTAATTAATCTGTTTGCTTTGTTTATTTTCCCCACAGCTTAACTATACTTAAACCTCACATATTTTACCTCATTTTTCGCAATGCTGTACATTTCTAAATGCCCATAATAACATAGTGTAAACAACTCATCACATTACCATATGAATAGACCCCGAGTCTCATTACAGTATATTGCTGAAAAGCCTATTTGCAAGCAGGAGCTGTTGGATATGGCCTGCTGAGTAAAACTGCATTATGTTCAGCAATCCCATACCTTACTCTGGATCTCCCAGGGTTTGGCAATGGCAGACAAATCACAGGCAGTCATCATCATCGCCCTGTAGTGGAAACACCACCAACATCATGCAGTGACTATGATGAAGCAATATCATATTAAGAAAGTGTAAATTTAGAAGTGCAGAAGAGTTCTGTTGATCAAGGGTCAATTAAATCCTGCTGTAGGATTAGAGACCAGTAGTTTTCTCACATCACTATTTCTTTCCTGGTCGTCTCCAGCATCATGTACTTGGTCCAAGCATCCCAGTTCTCGTAGGTTTTAGATTGATCCACTATCTTTTGAAACATGGCCCTTTTCCTGCAAGAAGGCATACTAATCATGTCAATGCCATTCTTCTGCAAAATGTCCTCTGTCTTCAGTGACTAATGACCAATCAACAATGGTCTTATAGTTTCTATGGTGATACATCTCATCTACAAAGCTGAAAAAGCACATCAATCCCATACCCCAGGCATAGTATAATATTGAGTAACCTTACTTGAAATACAAAGCCAAGTCTGTAGCAATGATAGCAATGTCCATTAAATGGATGACAATATCGTGCTGTCGGCGGTTAAGATTCTGGTAGATATTTAAAGCCTGAAATGATAAATTTACAGACACTGAAATGACTAAGAATACTAAAAAAGGCATGCATATCCAAGGTACTTGTTTCATATGCTGAAGGTGCAAAGACTGAATGTTCTATTAAACTTCAATATCATGTGGTGTTCTGAAAAATTTGAGAATCATGTCACATCTCAGGCTCACTTCATCTCGCAGCAGCGTTTTGCCAAACTCCAGATGGTGCCTCTCGAGAATGGACGAGCCATGGAGCTTTGCCAGTGGGTTCCCAGATCTGAGAAAATAATTCCATATAGTTGAACAAATAGGAAACAACATATTATGATGGAGATATTTTGTAATACTAAGCATATGTAGCAAATCTATGCAGTGACCATAGTGCTACACTGGCAGTAATATCAATGGCACGAATAACTGTAACAGATCATACTTCATTTGGTAGAGGTTATTTGTCCCACGGTGGTCAATATCGTGGCAGAAGCCTGCGGTAACCATGGCCATGGCCTCCAGGTCTGTGAAGTAACGCTTCAGGTCACCTGTCTAGAAGTAACAAGGCTGGCATTACTTTTCTTACTTATTCTTTACTATTTGCAGTGAATGTACTGTTGACCAAGGTCATTACCTTTTGCACAAATACATGCATTATGTTCTGCAAAACAAGTTTGCGTAGAGTAATGTAATAGAAATAGGTAGTGTTAAGCAGAGTACAAAATGTTTCATTTCATGGCAGAAAAAATTGCAACGCCCTAAAGTACCTGTATACAACAGAAACCGTAACACCGTTTCTACTTGCATGTTGTTAAAGCCACAATCATGAAAGTAAATCAATATTCATGAAAATAAATACAAAATGTGATGACATAAATAATATTTATGGGAGTAGAAATACACATAATAAACCTTTTTTAGGTTGACCATCTGTCCATGGATGCAATGTCCAAGTTAAAAGACAGATTTTTGATTTCCATAATAACTATTTTTGTTTTACTTGTTACTTGTTAAGACCTCAGCCATTAAAGCAAATGGATGTATATCAGATGGCCTTTAAAGGATTATTACCTGTACTGTAAGTGTTAGTGTGACCAATATATCTTTCATATTTTCCTGATCAAATGTGCATAATTATAAAATTGTCTTTTCAATGGATAAATTAAATAACAAAGCATATCATCTAAAATAAAATATCAAAACACAAAAATAGAATAAAGCTATAGGCATGTGCACAGGTAGATGTTTGAAGTAGTGTGAGCTGTCAACTGATTGTAAGAGTGTGAAATCCCTATATGGGAATTTACATTAGCGTATTAGAGTACTGGGTGACCTGAATGCTAACTTTGTCAAGTTTCCAGTGGACATAAGGACCTTTTATTTTGCTTGCCAATCCAAGTGACATTTAACGAAAAGGCATATGCATCTATTTCTGGTTTAAGGAGCAACTGCTGTACAGGTATATTGTATTATAACACTAAGTCACATCAACTTTTTCACAAAACACACAAGTGTACAGTATTTATATCCCCTTGTTCTTGGGTTAAAATGACCTGAAAATGATTTATGTCTTACAAATATTATATTTAAAAGATGTTTCCAAATTCGTTTTCAAGATTCAGACCAAAATACATGGTTCATTAAAAAAAAGTTTTAGTGAAAAAGTTAAAATCAGTAATTCTTACCTGAATATTAGGACTAACAGCCTCCAGGTGGGGCTACATGAGGAGCATTACGACTCCTGAGAGCTCATTACACTCAGTGACACCTGGGAGCAGTGCTCATTACAGGCTGGACTCACACAGGCACAACTCCATCCTAGCTGTCTCATGACTCAGTGTCTGTGTTTACTGATGAGGCAACACTGAGTTTTATTCCTGGTTGCCTCATTAGCTTGATATACTCTGCTTTAAATGGGTTACATACTGGTAAAGGGTCCTAAAACAGTATTATTATCATGACAAAAACACAAATTGCAACACTATGTGAGGGAATCTAGCAAATTTTGAACCACTGCTTTGAACAGGACCCATTTGTATGTTGTAGCATGAGGTGCAATTAAGTCTATTTATTTGCCACAGGTCTATTATTAGCCAAGAGCATCCAGAGCATGTTGCTAACACCACCGTTTATGGCTGTCCTTACCATGAGCAGTGTGAACATAGTCTGCCCCACGTTGAAGCCGTGCCTCCAGTTGTGGTAGGTAATCTTTCTGTAGCCTTTACCGACAGAGTACATGAATCTTACCAGCACCTGGTTGCAACAAAGCACTTCTTGAGCATTTAACTATACATACTATATAGCAATCACTAATCTCTGCGTATTACAAAGTACTCATTGTAAACAAGGAACAAATTGTTTCATATTCTTGCAAGAAAATAAAACTGTCCCATCCTTAAAACTAACCTCACGAGGAATGTGAAACTTGTCCACCACTCCCAGTTCATAGTACATCGAAATGCCACACTTAATCAGGTCCAGCTCTGAGTGCTCAAAGTCACAGAAATGAAACTCGTATATCTCGGACACTTTTGCATCCGGCAGAACCTCTGACTATAGAACACACAAAACAGAACTGTGAAAACAATGTCAAATCATTTTCAAATTATTTTAAATGGCTTTTGTAGAACAACCTAAAATCATCATACCCTTTGAAACAATGCTGCAGGTTTGAATTGACTAAGTCTAACTTTTTCTAGTTGCATTAATGCATTATTACCATCAACACTAAAATGAAAACCACAGCTAAAATTTCTGATCAGTTTTAAAATTGAATTAGTACAACAACTAGTTTGGAAAAGTGATAAACCCATAATTTCAATTATAAAATTGGTAAGGTACAACCAATCAACTTCCAGATCAATTCCCTTTTTACTATATTTTTTAGTGTTTAGTTTACAGTGTGATCACTTAAAAAGTAGGTTTTTAATTAGGTTTTGGTTTTTTTCTCTTCTAATTTAACCTATTTCTCAGCTTAAAGCCCCTGTCCTTTATATCTACATCTAACATGTAACTAAAGAAAAAATAATAATACATTTATGTAAATGAAAGCATAGGACAATTCAATGAACAACATTGACTCACCCTTATTATTAATGCAATATCTATTCTGAAATACTTGCTAATGAATCTGATACAGTAACTTTACATTGCAACGTTGCTGCACAAAGCTTTTCTGATTCATCACAGCATGGAGAAACAACAGCAAAGAAGTTTGCCTGTGAAGTAATCATTCAAAATTACTGCACAGTATGAGCTTCCTGCCACGTTAATAAAAACAGAAAGGTTTTTTTTCTCACATTTTTCTGACATTTTGCAATAAGCCCCTTTTTAGTGAACAACATTCGCAGCTGAGACCGTATGTGTAACAATGTAGTGGCTTAAATATAGGGAAATATCCATGAGTGGCCAAATCAAAGACTTCAATTCAAAAGAATATCTTGTGGAAGAAAAGAAGAGCAGCCTTTTTCCACTAACTGTAAACTTGAACTGAATTTGAACAATTATGCAAGGATGAATGGTCAAAAAGCCCCCTATCTGGAGTAGCAAAGCTGTTAGAGATGTTTCCAAATAGCTTGCTCACTATAATCAAAGAAAACTATGACTTTATGAAGTATTAAATAATGGGAATAATCACTTTTCTAACCTTGTTATATTAGCTTTTCTTTTTTTAAAAGGGACAGGCGCTTTTTCTCCTTACGTGAATGTTGGCAAGCAAACTGTAAATTTATACAGATGATGATAGATACTATATTATTTGATTTCAGGTTGTAAGACAACTATTTCAACGGGGCATGATGATTGTCTACAATTGCTTTACATATGGATAATATTTTAATAAGAGTAAACGTCTTGTCTTATTTTACCAGAATTGCTTCCAGTTCCTCTTCGTCACATTCATCTGGTTCTTTTCCATACACCTGTTGCGTATTCTACCACAGAATTAAGAGTTCCATAAATCTAATGCATTGTAAGGAGTTTGTCAATTAACCCAAAATATCATTTCAAACTGAACAGTAAACCTCTTCATTTGAAACATATAGTGTACAGTATGTCAATGGGCAGAATAGATATTCTACAAGTATTCTTTTATATAGCTTCTGTAAGCACTTTATACTGTCAGAGCATTGGGTCGGGCCATATATACTCATTTAGCACATAACTAGTGAAAAGTAGATGAAATGTGAAACCAGGATACCAGAGAGAACATACAGGCCCATACTGGTAGAGCCAGTGACCTTAAATATTTGCAGTCCAAACTACCGAATATGGGAAACATGCTCAAAAACTGCATAAAAAATTAAGACTATAACTTGTAAAGAAGTAAATATATGTGGTGCATTGACAATGTAGTTGTGTGTCTTTGTGTCAATGTTAATGTGTCTGACTAGTATTGATACTGTCGTTAACAGCAAATGAAGCCGATACGATGTTAAATAATGAAACACAAACAAATATTCTCTCATACCCACATCTGGATGTAATATAAATACACTACCAAAAGTTTGTAAACATAATATGTGTTCTTGATTACTGTAGTGTATTCTTAGATAGTGAATGGTGCAATGTGACCGCTGACATGTATGGTCATATAAAATTTGGTCAACATATATAAGGAAATTACCAAATAACAGTATTGTTTTTAATGAATAATAGAATAAGAAAGCCTACACCACAGTTATCGTCAGCACAGAGCAATAAAGGGCGTAACGTAAGCGTATTAAAAAGTATTGGTCCCCTACTAAAACCGGTGCAAGGATTTCAAAGCCAGTTCTTTGGTGCATCACATGACCGTTTGCTTTGTGCATGTGCTTTTATTACTGCTTTGAATACTCAATACTTAATGCTTCTCCACTTATTAATTTGACTTTATAGTTAATAATAGTTATTATAGTTGTAGTTTTTAAGTCTAAATGTTTTTTTTTCCTTGTTAACCTTGGGTGAAGTCTACCACACTTATTGGTAACAGGTATA
>JAUZST010015095.1:0-10353 GCA_034779995.1 Parotocinclus haroldoi
TGTTTCGAGGGCTTCTAGTTATCTTCCCCGATCAAAACGTAGACGGGGTCCCAATTTTTTATGTTAATTCTTTACAATGACGCCTTTCTTTAACGATTTGCACTTTCCGGACAACCTGTCAGACCCCGTTGTTGCCGTTGCTACGAGACGAATTGAGCATGCGCACACGACGGCGATTTCAAACTCGCCAAACTGGCAAAACAAATAAAGGACACAACAGAAAACGGTTTAAAGGGGACATTTTTTAAAGGAAATGAATTAGATTCGGATAAATAAGCGTAATCAGTTACTCGCGGTACCTTTTCTGTGTGAATTTACTAGCCAGTTCAGCATACTCGTTTGGGAATAACGGACTCGCAAATACCTCAACGTTCCCTATATAAGTGCACTACGTAGGGTGTAACGCCACATCTTCTGTACACTACCTAGTGCACTTATTGCCCACCAGTTATCTGTTTGGATCAAAGTCACGTCTTTCACGTACGTAGGAAGCAGGACGTGACTAAAGGTGTGAGTGTGTACTGCATGTCTGAAACCGCACTCCGTTTACTACAAAGTACACTAGATAGTGCGAGTAGCCTTTTTAAAAAAAAAAAAAAAAAAGAAAGTACTACATGTGTTGGATCGAACTTAAAGAATTACCAGAATTCCCCTTTAAAAGGAGTTCAAAAAGGAAAAGTTAGGCTTGTATCGTGTAAGGTGTACACTGTGTAGTGTCTAGTAAGTAGGGAGCAAGGTGCTATTTGGGATGTAGCCACACATTTAAAGGCACCCATTATGAGTTTAGTAACCTGTTGGGTTTAATTCTCCTGATAGCGTTTGCCTGTGAAATGTTAAAATGAGATTATTGTTGCTATATTTTAGTTTTTGCGTGTTGTCTTGCTCGGGGCTGCTGTCAGAGAGTTTGGGCTCTTCCGCCGAACAAAGGTGTTTCTGCAAAGTAAGTATAAAACTGATTTAAAAAAAAAAGTTATTTACACAACATCGTTGCGTCTACATAGTTCCAGTAAACCTATATCGTTTAGTCATTTGTCTACACTCAGCATGTAATTAAAGCTGCTGTGATGCTAAAATGTTTTTCATTTGCTCTTCGAACGAATTGAACGTCAGGTTACTGGGAGCCTCGACGACTGCGCCTGCGATGTGGAAACGATCGATGACTTTAACAACGCGAAATTCTTCCCCAAACTCCAACGACTCCTCTCGACCGACTATTTCAGGTTCTATAAGGTTAGCGGCGTTAAATGGGAACGCAATCACAACGATGGGCGTGAATTAAGAGGATTCTCTCTGCAGGTGAATCTGAAGAACCCGTGTCCCTTCTGGACCGACAGCGGCCAGTGTGGGTTGAGAGACTGCGCCGTTCAGCCCTGCGCTCCGGTTAGTGACCTTATGGATGCACAATTGAATGAAAAGATGGCGAAAGTTTTAGGGCTCGCGGCGCCGCTTCCAACGACCAGCAGAGGTCACTGTTACAGCGGAAAAGACCTGCACGCTCGGTCCACACGGTCCACCGTGTCCCCGAGTGACGGTTTATATAAAAGCTCGTGTCGTGTCACGCCCAGATTTTTGTTTTTTATTTGTGTGTTCCTTACAGAGTGAAGTTCCTGAGGGCCTCAAATCAAGCAGCTACAAGGTACAAACCGTGAGATAACGCAGCAGATTGGTGGCCGTACATGCCGTATCTGAGGCTCTGTGTGTGTGTGTGTGTGTGTGTGTGAGAACAGTATTCCTCAGAGGCCACGCTACACACGGACGAGTGTGAAAAGGCAGAGAAGCTCGGAGCAGTCAATAACTCTCTGAGGTAACCCAGCTTCTAAGCGTGTGTGTGTGCGCGTTGTGAGTCTCGGCTTATCGCTTGACCCCCTTTTGTCGTTTGTTGCGCAGCGACGAAACCCGACAGGCTCTGGTCGAGTGGAACCGGCACGACGACGAGGCCGACCGCTTCTGCACGCGCGATGGTGAGTTACGCTCGGAAATGCTTCGTGATCAAACCCATCTGCAAATAAAGCAGACGGAGGCGTTTTTGGCTAGTGCGGCGGAGAACCTTCTAAATTTCCGAGCTAAAGTCGTTTCTTTTTTTTTTTTTTTTTGAGTCAGCAGCTGGAAGGAACGACTGGCTTTGCTTTACGAGGCGTATTTACCTGCGTTTCGTAACTTTAAAAAAAACGAACGTGACGCGCGCACAGGAACGAGTTTTGACGTTCATTATAAAGCACTGCGCAAAAGTGCCTTTGTCACGAAACGATCCGGAAAACGCAGAACGTGCGTACGCTGCATTTACAAAAACGCCTTGTACTCGTGTGTTGGGAAGGGTAGGGGGCGAGAAACGGCTTTTTGGGACGGGGAACAGGGTGGAAAGGCTAAGATCAAACAGAGATCAGTGGAAAAGCGGATTATGGAGGGACGAATCCCATATAGCAATATGCAATATGTGAGCAGTAGGTGCAACCGAATTGAATGGTGGCCTCAGACTTTTGCACGGCGGCGTATAATCAGTGCCAATAATAATAATAATAATAATAATAATCCTGCATTCAGGACAGTGTTTTAAGAGGGGAAAAAAGGTCTTAAATGTGTGTTTTCTCATCTTTCTTAAGAAAAAACAGTCACGAAAAATTGTGCAAATAACCTTAACCCTCTCAGATGAGGATTCTCCGGACGCTCAGTACGTGGACCTGCTCCTGAACCCTGAGAGATACACGGGGTATAAAGGTCCGGAGGCGTGGCAGATCTGGAACAGCATCTACGAAGAGAACTGCTTCAAGTAAGAACCGGATTTAAAGCCATTAAAGCCTTTTAATAAGAGCGTTCAGTTTGTCCCTTTCGAGTGCTGCATTCGTGTGGACGATTTGTTTTCCAGACCGTACACGGTTAAACGTCCGCTGAACCCTCTGCTATCCAGCGGCGGTGAGTGTGCGTGCGCCTTTCAGCGCAGAACGCAAAATAAAGAGCGTCCTGCCACCTCGGGTCGATTTAAGGACGCCTTTTGTTTTTTCAGGAGACGCCGAAGGTAAGGATCGCTCCTCCAGGGTCCCTCTCGTTGCTCCAGTTTGATGGATTTGAACCTGAAACGGCTTTTTTTTTTTGGCATCCCAGGAAAGGGCTTCCACAGGTGGCTGGAGGGTGAGCAGCATCCTTCGCACGTTTTGTTATTTGAGAATTTTGGTTCCGTAGCCTGACTTGTTTATTCTTTTTGCCGCTCCAGGTCTGTGCGTGGAGAAGCGGGCGTTCTTCAGGCTCGTCTCGGGACTGCACGCCAGCATCAACGTACACCTGAGCGCCAGGTACCTGCTGGACGGTGAGTCACGGCGACGTCCTGATCAAACATTTATCCGTTCATCAGGAGAATTGATGTAAGGTCTGCAGCTCTAAGCGGCTGTGCCGTAAGCTGAAGCACAAGCAGAAGAAGAAGTGTTAAATAAAGGTCAATTCACTCATTCATGAGTTACAGGAGTGTCAAATTGCTCCAAAATTTCATCTTGGCACTTTCATAGGCAGATAGAGGACAGGGCTTGGCCTGGTCAGCAGGGGGCGCTGCAATTTGTGTTTTCGCACGTTCAAGAACGATTTCTTGAGCAGAAACTTTCAAAAATAGTTCATCGTGTTCTTTCAATGCAATCCTGAAAACAACGGGACGCCTTTTGCATTCGTATTTACCGTTATTTACGTGATCAAGTTCAATGCTTAAAGATGGTTTTAGGAAACCATCGGACCAGGCTTTGAAAGTTTTGCAAACAAGAAAGCCACGGTGGTGGAAGAAAAAGCCAAAAGGAAAACGGTCCTGGTTGGAAAATCCGATCGTTGTGAGGTCCAAAAAAACAGGATGATGTTCCCAATACCTGAAGTTAAACGTACCTGCCTTAAATTCCGCTCTTTACCTTGTCAAATCTCACACTGTGCTTTAGTAAGGTTACGTAAGGTTTTCAGGAATACCGCTTCTTAAGAAAAGGCTTAAGGAAGTCTCGAGTTAAGGAAACTGAACTGTGACTTTCGTCGCGTTTCCCCACATTCTGATCGCACGTCGCCTCATGTATCCGATTCATGTCTGTCTGATTTGATCAGATAACTGGTTTGAGAGGAAGTGGGGTCCGAACGTGACCGAGTTCCAGCTCCGATTCGACGAGGAGCTGACAAAAGGGGAAGGGCCGAAGCGCCTGAGGAACCTCTATTTCCTGTACCTGATCGAGCTCCGCGCTCTGGCTAAAGTCCTTCCGTTCTTCCAGCGACCCTCGGTCCGGCTGTACACGGGCCTGCCAGAGCAAGACGGGGAGAATAAAGAGCTGCTGTTAGAGCTCCTCCAGACGGCCAAGTATAAATGATTAACCTCATAAAGGAACTATAACATCCAGTAACGGCATAAAACTTCATCTAAAGGAGCTACGTCTGTAGCCATATTCGCTACGAATGCTGTTCCAGGTTGTGATTTGAATTGTCAGGTCTTTCCCGCTGCACTTTGACGAAACCACGCTGTTCGCCGGCGATACGAAAGAAGCGTCTAAGATGAAGGTCCGTTTACCCTTTAACACAGCGCACGAGAACACGAATACATCCCAAAGTGCCTTATTCGAACGTTATCTCCCACCTTTACGTCTAGGACGACTTCAAAATGACGTTTCGGAACATCTCCAGGATTATGGACTGTGTAGGATGCTACAAGTGCAGACTCTGGGGCAAACTGCAGGTACAGTGTTCTTTGGTACACGGAGGACATCCGAAGTGATGTGAACCAGACTTATATCCATACACGCTGCATTTCTGATACAGACCCAGGGTTTAGGTACGGCTCTGAAGATCCTGTTCTCCGAAAAACAAATAGAAGCTCTTCCTCAATCCACCAGCACCAAACCATCGTTCCAGCTCAGCCGGCAGGAGACCGTCTCCCTCTTCAATGCGTTCGGGAGGTACAGAGCCTCGCACTCGGGTAGTTTATGCGATGGTTTTGACCGAATTCGATTTGTTTATCTTTTAATTTATGTTCCAGAGTCTCAACCAGCATCAGGGAGCTGGAGAACTTCCGCAAACTCTTATCGGAGGTCAGCCGGTGAGCTCCATCCGACTTTGTGGAAGCACCAGTGGTTCCGGCGTAAATAACGACAGAAGCACCTTTTAAAAATGAGCACTTTCATATTCAATACAGCTTAATGACCACTGATAAATGTTTTACAAAGTACAGAGGACCAAATAAGTGTTTTTCCTAACTTTAAGAATTGCCCAAAGCTAAGATTTTCAGTAAATAAAAACTGTACCTAGAGTTGCTCGACTGTCTCTTTCTCTATTTCCTTGTATAAATGAATATGGAAAAAAATAATACAATATAATACATGGCACCTGGGTTTGAGTGCCAGTGCTACTCACAAAACAATGACTGGCAGTGCCCAAGAACAAAACACAGGGTTTCAGGATAGATGTGGAACCCCAATGACAAGAAATGCAGGGTAAAAATTTAACGTTCTGGTCTCACACTTATAAATCTGCCTTAGACTTTTATTAGGGACTCCTGCAGGATTTAAAACTTGCTTTTAAAAAGAGCTCACTTCCACTACACACAGACCAACGTGAGTGTGCTGGTGAATGTTCCTAGCCTTGGACTCAAAGGGATCACTGTTTGTCAGAACTTAACCCGAATACCGCAGGTAATCCAGAATGAACAGAATTAGGGTCAGTGTCTGTGATTTGGACAGCTCTGTCTGCACCCAATCAGATTTACCCTCTTTAAACTCGGCACAGAGTTCAGCCAAGTCCCAGAAACACAAACACTGGCTGGACGGAGGATCTTGAACTGGCGGAACGGTGTTATTGTCAGACGAGATGTCTGGCGTTGTGAACGAGAAATGTGTGAAGGACATGAATTTCATTATATTCTAGCACTTTGTAAGATTAAAAATGAAAAGCCTGTGTATATATACAAGGCAGCACCGTTCCCTTGAAACAACGCTTTTGCAATAAGACTTTGCTCAACATCAGCTGCAGTGAAAGCAGACCAGGCTCGGGTTTCGAAAACAGTGCAGTTATGTTTTATTCAAATTTCTTGGTAGTGCTCGTGTTATGAACTATCAATAAGAACAAATATATTACATTCATTGGCCATGAACAGAAACAGATAACAGAAATGACAAAGGCTTTCTGGATAATCACAGAACTGGAACCGGACCATCAAACAGCAGGTTAACCATAGAACCAAACAACCTGCCAAAACATTTCAGCTTTTCAGAGCTTTTTCGGAGCTACGACCGAGTCTCTGTGATTATAGCTGCCTTTTTCACGCTACAGGTCTGCAAACAGTGACTGAAACAGATTTTTAAAAAACATATTCTATTCTTATTCTAACATTCACAATATAGAGAAAATATTAAAAATATATATGCTGAACTAGAAACTTTTAAAAAGTGAAGACTTCATAACAGTAAAGTGACGAGGCATGGTACAACGATTGCTTTTAACCGCTGATTGTTAAGAAATGTTCCCAAATCACACAAAACTAAAAATAACAGACATCAAAACAGGAACGAGAACAAACCAGGCTTGGAGCTTGGCTAGGAATTTTGATTACACAGCGTTCCTTGCAGAGCAGAGCGGCCAAGAAATGTTTTGGGCCACATTTAAAGTTTATTTTAAGGTGCTAAAAGTAAGGAGGGCTTATGGCTACCAGTTTAGCCTTGCAATAACATTATACTTATCATTTCTGATGCTGTTTGGCACACGGCTATCAAAAAAACACAGATAAAAGCACACCAGCTCTCTCTAATACTAAGAAACAAAGGGGTGTCTAAACTTTTGCACACATCTCTATGAGACTTGTTTTAAACTGAACCCAGTCCAGCACTTCACATATGCCAAGCTTTCTTTCACAAAATACTTATTTGATGAACTCGTCTAGCATCAACCAGCGTTAATTCAAGTAAAGCCATTTTAACGTTAGCATACTTCTACACGTAGCGGGCTAACGCGGGCTATGCTAAGCTAACGCTAAGCGTAAGCAAGTGTTAGGTTTCAGGCCAGGTTCATGTAGAAACGTGATTTTAAAAGGTCAAAATAGATTAACAGCGTTAAGCAGAGGAAAAACTAAGAAGCTGGAGCTTTCAGTACAGTTAAAAAAAGTTTTAGCACAGTAACAGCTCCAATATGAAGACCCAACGCTACATTTACACTGACCATTCACTTTATTAGGTTTACCTACTTGTTTCTACGCTCACTGTTCATTTGATCAGTTACCATAGCGAAATATTTTGTAGTTCTACACATACAGAGGGTACACCATGTTTACTTGTTAATCCCTTTGATTCTATTCTCTATATTCTATACAGTCAGGACCCTTATAGGACCCCCAAAGATCAGGCACTACTTGGATTGTGGATGTTTTGCCGATATGAGTGGGTCAGACACAGTAGTGCTGCTGGAGTTTAATTAGGTTACGATTACCGCTGCAGCTTGGACTGTGCTAAACTGGTAGCCACAAGAGTTCAGGCAGTGATTTGGCTCATTGTCTACATTTAGATTATATAGCCAAAAGTTTGAGGACACCTCTTATTTCAGTACAACTGAATAAGTGGTTTACACTACATTTTTGGCCTCACAGTTAGAGAAATGTACTGTTTATGACTTACTGTGCTCACTTAATCTGGGCTAAAGCTAAAGCCGTTGAAGGTACAGCTTGATAACAAGCAAACTTTTGGATACGGCGTGCAATCCTCCAGATACACCTGGTACATTGATTGGTGAGGTTAGTTCCGTTAATTCTCAAACGCTCACACTTTGTTCGGATAAAATTCTACACGTGCAAACTGTGCAACTTTCTCAGCGTCGGTCCCACCTTTGCTCAATGGCAATACCCGTTTGGGGGAAATTGCTTACGAGAACTTACGAGCAGTGAGAAATCAGGACATTATCTCGCCAAGGTTAGAAAGGAACTGAAAGGAGCAACGCTCATACGAGGAATTAGTAGAAGCAGCACCAGCTGACCGTCTTGGTCCTAAAGGTTTGGAACCTCATCTGAGAACTGGGTCAGTTCGGAGGGGTGATGTAGTAACCCTGAGGGGCACAGCCGCACTCCTGCGGGGTGGAGTAGTAGTTATGATGCTGGCTGGTCTGGACGTTGCCGGAGGACAGGAGGAGCGGGGTGGTGGAGGCACGGGAACCAGAGAACGATCCGGCGTACGTGAAGCTCCCCGTCTTCTGGATGGAGCCGTACCAACTGGAGCTCGGCTGAGACGCTGAAGAATGGGAGCTAGGACAGGACAGACAGGTTAAATAAGCTTATATTTATTCAATTCTACTCTGTGTGTGTGTGTGTGTGTGTGTGTGTGTCTGTGTGTGTGTGTGTACCAACCTGCCTCGTTCTCCTCTAGAGCTGATGCTCCTGGAAAGATCGTCATCGCTGTCATAGCGTCTTGGATTGTCGAAAAAATATGCTCTCGAGTTAAAACTGTGACTGTGGATCATACCACCCGGTGTCTAAGCAACACACACACACACACACACACACACACACACACACACACACACACACACACACACACACACACACACACACACAAAGGAGTTTTCCAGAGCCCTGACTCTACACACACTGACTCATTCATTCTGTCTGATGGAAGATCAAGAAGCTGATTGGCGTTAATCATCACGGAGGGAACTGTTGCAGCCGAGAGACGCATGAAATCAGCACAAAACAACAACGCACCACAATCTGAAAACCTCACAACGTTCAGTGAAACAAAATATTGTCATATATCATTGTTGCGTTATTGATACACGGCAAATGGACGTCTCACCAGGTTCTGATTGGGCTTCTGGACTCTGAAAAACAGCACCAGTAGGATCGTGGGGACAAACTCCCAGAAGAAGAGAACGATCCCAAACACCATGTACGCCTTCCCGCTAATCTTCTCTATATCAGGCTACACACACACACACACACACACACACACAGGTCTGAATTACCTCTAAATAAGAGCCATTTTTCTCTTTTTAAGATTTAATTTTCATCTTATGAACCGTTTGCTACACACATAAGGGGGCTACGGACACAATCAAGAACTACAGAACAAGATAGAAACGTTCCCGAAGGAAGTCATGGATAGAGGGCTGTCGTAATCTAACTATTTTATTTACTAAACCTTCAGTACCTGATCGGAGAAGCTGTACCAGCCGTAGCTGAACGGCGTCGTGTGGTCCACTGGAGACACGGCGACCACGGCCAGGTTGTAACATGCTCTGGACGTGTAGAGCAGGACCACCGCCGCTCCGGTGGCCGTCGCCTGACAAACCGTCGTCCCCTGTAAAAGGTTAATACGGAAACATAAACACACACACATACACACAATGTCAGAGATCGCTCGGAGAACAGAGATGAAAGATCAGGAGGTTCTCATATAAAGAAGCCGCTGAGCAAAGGTGGACTCAGTTCGTCCTCGATCAGACTTTCCAGAGTTCCCCATAAAGTCACCTTGGACTCCAGGTAGACGCTAGCGGACGACACCTTGGCCAGTTTGCAGATGCAGGTGGCCAGCGAGACGGCGCACAGCACGAACAGGCTGTCGTTGATCAGCACCCGTGCGAGGACGATGCGTTTGGCGCTGCTGGCGTCCATGCTGTTCTGGGCGTGCACCAACACAGAGCAGGTAACGTTCACCACCAGGAAGAGGGTGCTGATGAACAGGGAGATTAATTTCAGGGGCGTCCTGCACAGAGAGAGGCATTACACAGAGCAAGTCGTTTTCCTTGGCGATATCATGGCTATTGATTCGTGCCACGTGCACGTCAACTGCCGAGTGCGTGTGTTTAAGTAGCAAAGCAACCGAAAAACAAACGGTCAGCGACTTACTTGTATTTGCTGAGCTCCGGGGAATATTTAGCTTTGGCTTTACACATCATCTGCAGGAGAGAGAGAAAGCGAGAGAAAGGAGGAACAACCGTCACTTTTATTTGTGACTGACAGTTCTACAGGCCACACCTCTTTCGTTGAACTGGCGATTACATAGGCCACACCTTCTAAGAACTGCCAAATAACGGCCACGCCTCCTGATTTTGACTCGCAGGTCTTGAGGACACGCCTCCTACATTGGACTGACGGGTACAGAGGCCACGCCTCCTTATTTTAACTTACAAATGCAGAGACCACGCCTCTTCTTAAATGAACTGGCGGTTTTGGAGGCCACACCTCCAGCTAGGAACTGACAAATGAAGGCCACGCCTCTTTAACTGAAATGACATATATAAGTAGAGATGCCACGCCTCCTTCGTTAGGTCCTCCACCGCACCTTGCAGTTGATTTTAAGTGCGTGTGTGTGTGTGTGTGTGTGTGTGTGTGTGTGTGTGTGTGTGTGTGTGTGTGTGTGTGTGTGTGTGTGT
>JAUZST010015096.1:0-10353 GCA_034779995.1 Parotocinclus haroldoi
GAGTGAGTGTGCATGAGTGAGTGAGTGTGCATGAGTGAGTGAGTGAGTGAGTGAGTGAGTGAGTGAGTGAGTGAGTGAGTGAATGAGTGAGTGTGCATGAGTGAGTGAGTGTGCATGAGTGAGTGAGTGAGTGAGTGAGTGAGTGAGTGAGTGAGTGAGTGTGCATGAGTGAGTGAGTGTGCATGAGTGAGTGAGTGAGTGAGTGAGTGTGCATGAGTGAGTGAGTGAGTGTCTAATTACAGCTTGCCTGTGTGTAGGGACAAAATAAATGTGTGTTTTATTCCAGGTAAGTTTTGACAGTTCGGGTTGATTAGAACTTTGTAATTATTTCCTTACCCATAGATTTGAGGTAAGTAGCTACTTTTATAGCCATTTACTGACTTATACAGGCCAAGCCACTTTTGATTGACTTGCATGTTTTCTTGTCTTCCTGTATTGAAGAATTTTGAGAATTTTACCTATGTATTTTAATATACTGCATAGATTTCATTATGGATATATTTTATTTAGTAATACATATATAGTAGAATACATTTTCCTTTTAAGGGAGCAAATACTTGTAATACATGTGGCTTTGATTGTTTCTTTTACAAAATACATTTCTCAATTTAAAGCTGGTCTTAAAGGTAAGGGATTATAATTCTTTTAGATGTGTAGATGTAAATCATTGTGCCTGTTTCTGATGTTTAATACTGAAATAGATTACAGTTATGGATGTGATGCAGCAGCGATCAGATTATGGTCACTGATGCAAACAGAAAGACTGTCCCTGGTATGAGTAGGAATGCACTGTGCACTCTCTAATCCTCATCCATTGGACACGTGCAGTTTCGCAAGTGCTCTGTGGCCGCCTATGTACTGACCTAGCTAATGAACCGCAAATGTAACTCAAAACATCTTGACACTGACCTGAATGTCAATTTCCATTGAAGCTTTGCCTGGAACAACTTCTGTTTCTGCATGTCCTACCTGTCAAGTCTCCCGTTTTGGCGGGGAAACTATCATATTTTACCCCTCTTTCCCACCGTCCTCTCGTATTAGTATTTTCCCGTAAATTCCCCGTATTATATTATAATTTTAAAAAACATTCCTGTGCCTCTCTAAACTGAAATGTCACTAACCTCACGAGAACTGCTGAGAAAGATTATTACAGAAAATAGGAGGTCATTAGACAGCAGCACTGTTTGTGCTTTACTCATCAACTCCTTCCAAAAAAGTGTTAGAGGATGCAAAGTCTGCAACAGCTCTGTATAATAATAATAATAATAATAATAATAATAATAATAATAATAAGCCAGTGAATGCCAGAGAACCCCGAGTGAAAATGAGATGTGTAAAGAAAATAAAATGTTTCACTTTAAGACAAGCAATGGGAATATATGCTGAAAATATGTCAAATAAATAAATGTGCTTCAATTCCCTTTTGTGTTTTCATTTATTCTGTATTATAAGAATGACAGATGTAGGAATGTCCACAGCAGGAAGGTAGGAATATCAGATTCTGCTCATCCCATTGTAGTTTGTAAGCGGTTCACTGGTGGTTCTTTTAGATTTCTTGAAAACCTGCCTTAAAATGTAAGGATACTGAACCTCGGTTGGGCTGGTGGGAAAATATCCCTTGTTTTTAACTCCAAAACTTGACAGCTTTGGTCCATTTCCAGATTCTAAAGGACGAAGGCGACATTCCCCATCCGAATCATCTCTCTTTTAAGTGGGCGAAGTGAATCGATTCTCAAAAGGAGGAATCGACACGCTAGGGTCTTGTAGAGTGATGAACGGAATCGACTCTTTTGAACCACTCGTATGAGGAAGTCCGGTGACTCGATTCTCACACGGAAAGGAATAAGTATGTAATTTGAGACTTATTTTTAAGCAATTCTATCGCTTTTGTAGAGTAGTTTATAGCAGATATGTCGGCCATTACACAAAGGTAGCAGTATCTCTAACACTGAATGCAGTCTACATTTAAATTAGTTGTTGATTTAGCCAGTATTGATTTATATACGACGTCCACCATTACTGCCACACATATAATAATAATAATAACGTATCCTTACGTGCTGTTGGTTTTATATATGATATAAAACCTGCAGCTTACACGATTTCTGTATTGCTCGATTTAATTAACTGAATTATTTGTAGAATCGCATCCGAATCGCAGCACAACGTATGAAAACAGTGCAATTAATGTAGATATTTTCATATTTTGACCTCCAAATGCTGAATCTATTTTGGGGCAATAAACTACGATTGCTGGACTCGTTTTACTTAAATAGTTTAGAAGAATCGATTCTTTGAATCATATTCCACATCACTGTGCACAGCGCGCTACAACGATGCAAATTCCAAGACAAGTGCTGCAAATTGAATTGTTTGCAAGTGTTTAATCTCCCCAAAATGCTCGAAATATCACAGCACATCAAGCAGGAACGAAACAGATGGAGTTTATTGTTAACGATACAGTCCTGCAGCTCACTTCCATAGCAATGTTACTGCGCAATAACCACTATAAACAGCGTCACGCACGTCCAATTAGCGATATTTAACAGAATTATAAACCAATTAAAAGCTGTTTAAAACTTATGTCAGACTAAATATGCTATGATATGCTATGGCATGTTTCTTTTATAGCACACAGATAACTGAACAGAAGAAGCATTACCTTTAAGAGGATGAAAGGTGTGCGCGCGTTGAACTTGTCTACGTGCTGTACGTTCACGAGCGCATGGACCGCCGCTCTGTTACAATAAGGCAGGTGTTTTCCACGGACAGTTCCGAGAGCCAATCAGAATCGAGAGCGTTGCTGGCGGACGGCCCGAAACACCAACTGAGCGCGCGCCTTTCCTCCTTTAACGCAATGTCATGTGAAGTGGAGTGTGTGTGAGTGACTATCATCACGTATTCTCTTTATTTTTAATGAAGGATATTCGTGCTACCAGGTAAAGGGCTTACTTGCTTCTCTTTAAAGGGCAATACGTTTAAAAGACCTGACAAATCTAATTCAATTCATTCACATGCGCCACTACATAACATTCATTCATTCATTCATTCATTCATTCATTCATTCAGTGTCTCAATCCGCTCTATTTAACTCTGGAGTCCAGGGTCTACAGAACCAACCCCGAACACAGCGTCAGGCCATCACAGTGTACACAAACAGACACTCACTAACCCAGAACACTTTTTAGAGACACCCACTGACCTTTGGAATGTATTAGGAAACTGGACTACCTGGAAGAAAACTCAAGGAGACACAAAGAAAACATGCAAGGCCACCCAGACAGCAGGTAGGATCAGGCTCAAACCCGAACGAATATCACAGATTGCTTTTCAGTTTCTTCGTCTTCCGCTAGACATGGGCTCTTGAAACCTTAATCCTTTAGGATTAAACACTAGGATTAATCAGAGAAAAAGGATCCTTATGCCTCTTGGTAACCTGTTGTGTCTGGCTGCTTAATTTGTTATCCCTGGCTTTTGGACTTGTTGCTGGTCTGGATGGTCCTTTTTGTCTTTGGTCTGGAGCACACAGCGTCCATCACCTGAAGATCTGAAATACTGATCCGTCTGACTACAATACACATTTCTACTGTGTGATTCAGAGGAGGTCACACTGCATCTGGACATGGTTACCATAAAGCTTCTTTTTTTGCAGAGTGGCATTTGTACTGTATGTAGTGTAACTCTGTATTGTACTGTATTGTAGCGCCGGACAAAGGTTTGCCCAAGTCATTTCTCGCCAACGTGGTTCTATCAGCTATGGATGATGAACGGTGGTACAGCTCTTCAGTTTAGGCTTGCTTCCTTGTCCTTTATTTATTGAAATTCCTCCAGATTCCATGACTTGTTTAATGCTTTTATGCACTGTAGAGAGTGAAAAATGTTTTGACAAACAGAATATCATCTGGCCATCATTGTTCCTCAAAGACTGGATGCTGCTTTTGTTCCAAATCATGATTACAATCATCTGTTGACATCACCTGTTTTCAATAACATCATTATTTAGCTTTTTACCTCATTATCCCAGCTTTGTTTGGAATGGGTGGCAGGCCTGAAATACAGGAATGGATGTTTATTAAGAAATGAAATTAAGTTAACCAGATAGAGTAAGACACACCTGTCTGCAACGATATAAAAATCAATGTAAATATAAGATAATGCATTGGGATTTTCTTTGCTTCATTTTTCATACTGTCCCAACTTTTTCCCGTTTAGAATTGTACACTCACTTATTCTGCTCAGGGTCATAGAAGAAGGTCTGCAGCAAACCGCATCTTTAAATGTGAGCAACTTATATAGCCTCTCTGCCAGCATGTAAGGTTGAGAATCAAACCATGGATATCTGGAGCTGTAAGGTGACCACGCTGAACACTCGTGCCACCGGAATGAATATAAAACATATAACAAAGACCCAAAAGTGTTCAGGACAACCACTGTCCAACCAAACGTAAAGGAACCGAGCAGCATTATGTTTAGGCGAACTGTAACAGGATGCGGTCTCACCATCAATGTCTCTGCTGGCCAAGAGAGATGATTCACAGCAGCAGGTGGTGACGGCGTCTGCATATAAAGCAGAGTAATCGTGAGTAAGGATCGTGTCCCAATGTCAAATCAAGGTAGGAATCAAAGAAAGCATCCAACTGCATGACTTCATCATTAAACAGTAAAACTCTGTTACACATCTTTTTCCAGAGTGAAAGTTTACCGTCCAAGTAGTGTTTGCTTTGACAACCGGGGTCTTAAAATGATTGTAACAAATATTATTATAAGGAGAGAAACATTTGTCTTTTTACATTGGATGTGTAAAAGCCAATCCATGCAGTCGCCTCAACAGCCAATCAACGTTGTGGATCCACCTTAAGCAAGGTCCACACGAATTCCCCGGAAATCTTTGGGCATTGGCCCGAACAACAACAGAAAGCAGGATATTTTATTGGGTGCCTGCTTCCATAATCATTTACCTTATCAGTTGAGTTGAGTTATGAAGTTGTGGTATATTGCAGCGTCTGAAGCTCATTGTAGTGTAAAATAGAAATATTAAACAAGGAACTAGTTTAGTAGCCAAAAACCATTTCTTACACCAAGATGCTTCGGTAATTCTCAAAACTGCACTGTTCCCAAGATTATTTTAACGATCCAAGCAATTGTGGTTTAGCTCAAGGGCCCAACAGTGGCAACTTGGCAGAATTTGAACCCTGACCCCGACTTTCGTCCCTCTACAGTACCATAAACATCAAGGTCATATTTATGCCTTCTAATTGCTTGCTTGTTTGGGATGCGGCCATGCAAAGCCCATCCGGCAAATCTGGGCGCAAGGACAGGAAGAACCCTAGACGGGGCACCGATCCATCATAGGGTACGTACACATACACGTACACGCACACACGCACACACGCACACACACATAGTCACACACTAAAGGCCTCTTTTTAGACACCAATTAACCTAACATGAATGCACGCAGACACGGGGAGGACCCAGGCCGCTTCACCCTGGGATTAAACCCGGGACCTTTTTGCCCCGTGCTGCCCGTGACATCCTATGACACGTGATATCCTATAAAGTGCTGCAGAATAATTAAAAAAACAAAAAAAAACCAATGCATTTACAGCATCTGACTTACGGAGGTGATTTGTTATCTTCTTATTAAACTGTACTTTATGGAAGTACAAATAACCAGCTGGCATCTGGAGGCAGTAAAGTGGAGTGACATGAGAAAGATTTAGTGACATTTCATAAAGATTCAGTAGCATGATTTATTGTTTTTCAAACTGCAAAATGAATAAAAAGCACAATGTTTAACCATTGTAATATCGTCTTCATGCCAGTGATGTACATTTTCAGTGGACATGATGCTTTCCTCAGTGACCTTAATAACACAGCCACAATAAAAGACAAGACCTGCAAATCATAACCTGTATTAATACAAACATTGAATAGACAGAAAAATAGACCTTTCTCTGGCACTTTGTAGACATCTCAGAAGCTCTTCCTATGTACAGTACGACTGATACGGAGTACGAGAGGTTTTGTTGCATGCCTCCGCTTAACTGGAGAGACCGCACGCCGGCTCGTGGGCGTCGGCTGCGTTTTCAATTGCACTCAACGTCGAGTCATCGGAACGTCATCTCGATGCATAGGGGCAAAACACTTCCATGCCGCTCAAGATATAACTTTCAAAATTCCAAAGAAACACTGAAGTACAAATAAATAAACCTTCGAATCTATGTTTACAGCATCCTTTAAAAACGTCCCGAAATAAAAGCTACGTTCCTAAGTAAGAAAAAGATCAGCCGTTAAAATCAGTGACGTATTCAAAACTCGGTTTGGTTTTTTTCAGACTCTCACATTCATTTCGATTCGTTTGAACATTCGAGCGCGTGTGCCGTTTCTTGGCCGTAACGGGCGACAACTGGTGCGCAGAAGGCACCATTTCCAGAAAGGAGGGAGGTGATCTCTGCCCACAGTCCTTCTGATAAAGGAGAGGATTAAATGGTACAAAGAGACAGTATCAGTGAGCAGGTAAAGCCACGAGCCAAAGCTGTTTTCTACATAAAAGAACATGGAAACGGAAACCTTGCTTCGTAAAAATGCTGAGTGCGTCGCCGTTCTTGCCATGAAAGGTTCTCACTGCAGCTGATGGTGATACAATCCAGGTTTAAATGCAGTGTGAAACACAGAACGGACACCAGATGGTGATGTTTTGTATGTAGTGATCGGAGTGAGCTTGCAGGAACAGAGTCAAGACTTGAATGTTGCGTGACCCCTCGGAGAAATGAATCCATAGTGGTCCACCTGGTCACCCCTGCAGCCCCTCCACTCCTCCATCCATCCATCCATTTATCTCCCCATCCGTCCACTGAGGCATCGACTGGCCATCAGCAGCATTCAGTCTGCACCCATAAGCTCGTCCTGTCTTGAACAATCCTCGGTGGGATTACACCTCCAAACACTCTGGCTTTAACTCCACTCAATGTCTTCTCTTCCAGCAGCCCGACTGAATTCTACAGCCCCCGACCTGTATCATTCAGCCTCCTCACTCTTCTTCCTGGCCAGACCTAAACGAGGAGAGAAAATTCTATTTATAGTAGTATTTAAACACACCTCACAACTGCTCCACCAATTTGATTTAGGAGATGATGCCACCGGCCGGGGTTTGTCTGGGGGGGTGGACTGTGGTGGAGGACGAGATATCCAAGGAAAAAAAGGGCAGGAACCAGCGCTATTCTGAGTTTAGTCTGTGTTTTTTGGCCCCGTTTAAACCACAGTCAGATTTACCTACTGATTTCAAACAACACCCTGTGCAAAAAGAATAATTTGTGACTGCTGCTACTTGCTTCTGTTGGGTTCATCCAAGACAATCCAAGACATTCCCGGTCTACAATTATGATGATGATTTAAAACAATCTCTACACTATTTAATTGGACCGGCTGTTAAAACTCAGAACGTAGAATAAAGAGCCATTGGCTGATTAAAATAGGAATTTGAATGCCAGTTACAATTAGAGGTGCATCACTGAGTTGGATTATTCACTCTGATTTATTACACCATCTGATGCATTTGCAGTTTTTCAACAGAAATCTACAGAATCTTGCTCTCAGCCTTTCCACCTGTTATATATTACATGTTACATACAGTATTTAACACCACCTACTGGTGAACCAACAAGTCACCACTGTGAATTACATACCAACTTCATTGGCAATGCAGTTAAAGGTCAAGGTCGAAAGCATTTGGTTTGGCTGATTATTAAACCACCGTGGTCATTCGGCACACTGAATGGTTAACGAAGCTAAAAGCTGCAATCCAAAAACATTCACTTCCTTTCCATTATTTTACACCTTAATCTCAAATCGTTTCCTGTAAGGCTCAAATGCAGGACTGATATAAGAGAGCAATTTGGGCGCCTGCTTTCATATTTAATATACAGTACTACGGAAGCTCTGTGCTTTGTAGATTTGCTTTGTTAATGAACAAGCTTAAATGGCGCCAAAACTAAATCTAACATTTCTCATTTTTAGAAATTAGAAAATTAGAAATTACATTTCTAATACACACATAGGCCTGGGGTTATTTTGGGGTGTCCTTATGCATAGACACAGAGGCCTGGGGTTATTTTGGGGTGTCCTTATGCATACACACATAGGCCTGGGGTTATTTTGGGGTGTCCTTATGCATAGACACATAGGCCTGGGGTTATTTTGGGGTGTCCTTATGCATACACAGAGAGGCCTTGGGCTATTTTGGGGTGTCCATATGCATACACACAGAGGCCTGGGGCTATTTTGGGGTGTCCTTATGCATACATGGAGAGGCCTGGGGTTATTTTGGGGTGTCTTTGGACTCTCAAGCTTGCACACCCACACAAGTCTAAAGCATACAGATGCACATTGTAGGGACACATACACACACAAATATATTTTAGTATGGTTAAAAAGCAAGCAAATTGGTCAAATGAAAGTAGACCCATTTTGACACGGTCTGTCAGAATGAACAGCAATAGACAGAACACTGATTCAAGCCAGTAGTTAGTGGTGTTGTTTACTACATTAGGTAGTCCCCAATTTTAATGGGGAAATGCGCCGACAAATCCATCGCAAGTCGAACTGTTTACGTTGAAATCTGTAGTCTGTACAGAGTTGTTGCTGCAGTGTCCGGGAAAAAAGATCAAGCTGAGTGATCTTTAATCAGAGTGTGCCGAAACCCATGCGTGCTCACACACACTTGCATAAAAACAATTTGTGACAGATGCCAGTGTCACACCCTGGTGAGGTTAAGTCCTGAAACCTAGTGCCCAGACGTTTGGCAGCAAATTCTAGTGGCATCCGTGCAGCAATCCCGTGCTTGTGCAGGGCTGTGAGGCATGGAGGCGGTACCTGTGTGTATGTTGGGGGAGGGAAGAAAGAGGTGTCCGGCTACAGAGAGGAGCTTTAGCAGTGCAGAGCGTCTATACCTGCTGGAGTGAGCACCAGGGCCTGCAGGATGTCTGACAGGGACACGATGCCCACAATGCAGCCGGCCTCGTCCACCACCACCAGCCTGTGCACCTGTGAAAAGGGAAACAAAATGTCAGCTCCAAAAGGTATGGATGCAATACCTGAACTAATGCCGACTTTCAAAATGCCCCATTGCTTGCGTCAAGCATCATTGAATTCAAAGTACAGCTACAAAGTCTGTTTGCATCGGCACTGTTTCACCAATAAGGTTAATTCTTTTATTATTAAGGTTATTAACTCCCATATTACATTGGCAGATGCACTACAGCAGTTGAGTCATTCAACAGCACAGTCTCTGGTGCCGCAGAGTTTTAGTATGCACAACGTTTTATCATAACTCGTACGCACCAAGACAATGAGATGCAAGTGTTTTACACGCGTTGGATAATCATTACGGCTACATTCAATTCTACGGTTGCCAGATACGATGAGAGAATCCCAGAATTGGTCAATGTAAATAAGTTAATAATAAACAAAACCTCTAAGAATAAGGACACCTGGCAAACATGGGTGTTTTATGGCTAGTCGAATGGCGCACATGCGCAGACTGCCAAGTCATATCGGTTATACATGTTATTAGTCTAGTGATTACAGGGGTAAAATTCAGCTCTTTAAAAATGCATTGCCATTTTAATATACCGTAATATATACTGTAATATCCTCGAATACCAGCATGCCAGCCACTCCAATGTGTTAGTAGCATTTATCTAAGCTTTAAATACACTGTACGTTACTCTATTTGGGAATTTAGGACTCGCCTCGGCTTTGACTATCCTGTCCACGATGGTCTCCAGAGTCTCCAGTCTGTTGCATTTCATGACACCCTCAAAGTACTGGGAGCGATGCATCAGAGCCTGGGTCACACTAATGTCCAGGTTATTGTAGGTCTTTTCAGCAGCAAGATTCTACTCAGATCACACAGATACAGAGTGAGATCAAACTGCGATCCAGAACGTAGGGGTTAAACACTTGTCCTAAAGACATACTTACAATGACATCAAACTTGGAATAAATATCCACAACCTTTCCTGTAAAGACAGCGAATATTAACTGTGAGATCTAGCAGTGTTCCTTAATTCTCCACATATAATGCTCACAAAATGAAGGGCATATTTCAAAATGAAATACAGTCGAATCCGGTTAACTGGACCACCGGTTAATGGGAGCAGCCGCTTATTCGGACCGAATCCTAAAGTACCGAAACAAATCCTATTATATACACGTGTGATTTTATTCGCTTATTTGGACCAAAATTCCGTTTAATCGGACCAAAGAAAGTGAAAGCGAATAAGAAAAAGAAGCCACAAGTCGCCACTTAGAGCGGATGCAAAGCGGGTCAGCGAGATATGGGAGGATTTT
>JAUZST010015097.1:0-34873 GCA_034779995.1 Parotocinclus haroldoi
ACTTTTCGGATTTCCTGACCTTTGATAAAAGCACCAATTCTCCCGGGGATCCCAAAAATCCTCCCATATCTCGCTGAGCCGCTTTGTATCCGCTCTAAGTGACGACTTGTGGCTTCTTTTTCTTATTCGCTCTCACGTTCTTTGGTTCGATTAAACAGAATTTTGTCTCAAAAAAGTGAATAAAATTAAACGTATATAATAGGATTTGTTTCTGTACTTTAGGATTCGGTCCGAATAAGCGACTGCTCCCGTTACCCGGATTCGACTGTAGTCGTAGTGCTGATTTTGATCATTTTCATAACATCAATATTGTGTGCGTGTGTGTGTGTGTGTGTGTGTGTGTGTGTGTAGTTTATGGTGACTATATCTCAGTTTTGTAGCCAAACACAGACCCTCATCTTGAACAACCTGAAAGCTCGATCCCGCAACAGGAAAGAGATTAAAGAGGAATATATAAAGCACACAAGGTACACAGATACACAATAACACAAGGAGACAATGAATAAAATTACACATGACCCAAAGTACAGGGTGAGTAACAAGTCACAGGACACACACAAAAACTCGTCCTTGATCCAGTCTGGTGGCTTTTGAGATGGTGCCCATGTTCCGGACATGGCCTTTAATATATGCCCCCTCACCCATTACTTGACGGGCTACTCAGAAATGACCTTTTCTATTTTGTTTTTCTGAAATAAAAGGGCGTCCTGTGAATTTTGACTCACCCTGTAAATGACCTTTATATATACCGGTTGAACATTAAGCTCAGACACGGTGGCCTCTGATGTGGAATTGTTCCCTCTTTTGCTCCTATAAGAGACTTCAATGTCGTGGACGGCTTTGGAGCAGCTTTGGATTTTAAAACATGACTGCTGGGATTCACTTCCGTTTCACCTCTTGGTTACATATCGGTGGTCTGAACTCAAACTGGGACAAAATATCCACTGCTCACTAAAACCAGGGGAAATTTTTGGTTGATCTATTGCATAATGAAAAACCCCCATGTTTTTGTGAGCAGTGCATTTTTTCAAAGCACCGGATAAAGGCGGAACCCAGTCTTTGTGTGCGTTGTCACTGTCACACCAAGACATGAAAGAGATCAGTGGCAACTTTCCCAAAAAAAAAAGTCTGTCTGGGGTGGACTAGGCTAGAGGACTGACCAGCTTCATGTAAAACTCAGAACAGACACTATTGCTGTATCTTAATAAATTTCGTCCTGTGCCCCTTGTCCAGGGGTTGCCTGGAAGTGGGACTGGAGGCAGTGCTAAAATCAGCAGGGCAGTGTCTTACATCTTTGACCATCTCTCATTGTACCAACATTTTGACGGACAGGTCGCTGTGGCTGGTCAGCTGCCACTGCAGAAAACTCAAAGCACTAACTTACAGGTGAGTGTCAAAAGAAAGACACACACTTATGTCCCAACACACACTGTTTTATGCAACCGCAAGGGCACCCCTGATCAAATAATGTGTGTTGTTATTTTTTTCTAAATATTCCCTCCTCTATAGTGTAAGTGCTTTATATTTTAAATAACCTTATCCACAGAAGAGCAGATGCACCATACAGATAAGCACTCAAGTGATGGCTGTTGTGTGTTGTGTTGTGTTGTGTTGTTGCTGTGCTGGTTCAGAAGCTCATCAGATCCAGCTGGTCAGGAGGTTCTTTGGGCTTTAGGAGCAGGATGCAAGGACATCACAAGTCTGTATGTAGCACCACTACAGCTGTGGTGAGTTCGTTCCCATCACCATCGTCATTATCATCATCAGATCCCTGGTTATTCCCATCATATTGGTCAATAATTCATCAAGTTACTGGCATGACTAGTAAATCATTCTGAAATATGTAGTATATTTTATAGCCAGGGCAGCACGGGGTGGCTCGGTGGGGCGGCACTGCTGCCTCACAGCGAGAAGGTCCCTGGTTCAATCCCAGGGTGGAGCGGCCTGGATGGAGTCTGCCTGTCCCGTCCCATTTACTCCGGATGCTCCGGTTTCCCCTCACAGTCCAAAGACATGCGTGTTAGGTTAACTGGTGTCTCTAAAGTGGCCCTCAGTGTGTGACTGTGTGTGTGTGCCCTACAACTGATTGGCACCCTATCTAGGGTTGTTCCTGCCCTTGAGCCCAGAGTTGCCAGGTGGGCACCGGCTGGCTGTGGATTACGCAGAGGATGATGGATGGATTTTATAGGTATTATTTGATTATATTTAATTGCAGCGGTTGTGCTTGGATGTAGTCTGGCAACTTCTAGCTGTAGCGCAAAAATCTCAAACAGCAAATTATTCCTTCAAGTTCTGGTTGATCGACTTCATTTGGGTTAAACTGGGTAAAAGATCGGCACACTGATTAGTGCTGTAGCTCTCTAGTTTAAGTCCCAGCTTGGAGTTTGCATGTTCTCCCCATATTCTAATTCCAATGGCATGTGTTAGTCAATGGGTGTGTCTGAAATATCCAAATATTTTTCCCGAAGACCAAAGGTTCCTAAAGAAATCTTTTACACTGTGGCATCGGTTTTGTCGTAAGGAAAACTGCCTTTTAGATTTACGGCTTATAGCAGACGCCCTTATCCAGAGCGACTTACAGCTGATACAGTCTTAAAATCCAAGCAATGATGGGTTAAGGGCCTTGCTTAAGGACCCAACTGTGGCAGCTTGACAGAGGTGGGATTCGAACCTTCAGGTCCAGAGTCCAGTACCTCGCTTACTGAGGTTATGGTTAAGGTAAAGATGTAGCATCGATCAGATACAATAAAATTCTGTCAGTGGAACATCACCTTAGTGACAGAAAGGCAATCTGAACCTGCTGCCCCGTCTAGGGACGGTTCGTGTCTCGCACCTCATTCTGCCCTGGCTACCCTGAGTTGCATTAAGTGTGTATGAAAGTGAGTGAATGATTAAATCGTTACCGTGACAGGTAACGAGACAATGCACGGATATTTAAATCGCATTTAGATGATCAGCAATGGCCTTGTAATCATTTTTTAATTCAAACTTCCAGCCTTCAGCCCAGTCGCTTCAGTAACCGCTGCTTGCAGACGATTGGCCGATGCTGGCCTAACCTGCGTCAGGTGGGAGTGGGCGGGGCTGGATATGGCTTTCAGGGATTAGTGTCTTTGGGTGAGTAGAGGGCAGTAGAGGGTTTCAGCTGGATGTTTATTTTAGTGTTGTGTTTAATCGTTTAATATCACAACCTTCTTGTCTCCACCTGGCTATCTTCGGATTTCGCTGTGTCGCCCTCGTCTGTCAACTGTGAGGAACTGTGCGAGTCTGCGTGTCCTGGAATTGAACAACATGAACGAGATGAACCAGGAGGTGGCAGCAGAACTCTGCAGAGAAGGACTAAGGCAGTTGGAAACCCTGATCTTCCGAGCTACACCCGTATCTGCTAAAGCCATCCTGCACTTCAACAGTGGGTGACACAAACACACGCACACGCGCGCGTGCCCTAAACAATGAGGCTAATTGGATTCTTCTGTGTAATTTGTGCTCCAGGTGCGTGTTTAAAGCTGAAGAGGATCGCGGTGCAGATCAGTTTTGCAGATTGCTTTGAAGACCCTGAGAGCGAAGAAGCAAGGAAGCTGTTTGAAGCGATGGTCGGCAGCCTGCAGGTGATATTGCTTATTACGTAGAGAGGGAGAGCTGTACTATTGATCAGAAGGGCGAGGGTTCAAGTCCCTGCCAAGGGCCAAGCCCTGTGAAAGTTGAAAAGTGTCCAAATGACCATCAATATCCTTAGTAGAACTGTGAAGTCATTTATGGTCAGTTCATATTCAACCAAGTTCAGAATTGTACTTTAGACAGTAATTTGACAGTAGAACCATAAAGTGGCCAAATCACCATCAAGAGGTCATAGCAGAACTGTGAACTTTATGGTAAAACTGTGAAGGTTTGCATTAAAACTGTAAACCAATTAACAGTTTTACTATGAAATGTGACAGTAGGTTTTTTTTTCCCCCCTGGGATTGTATCAGTTGTAAATAGCTCTGGTTTTGAGTGTCTGCTAAATGCTGTAAATGGAAATATGGACTGGCTGTCATTGATGAGCATTAAAGGATAACATTTGCTTTTAAATAGCATAATACTGTAATTATTAAATGATGGTTTAAGTATTCAGTGACTCCAGTTCCAAAATAAAGAGCATATGTTTGAAAGCAAACTGCTTGAGTAAACTGTGATGAGGGGATGTTGTGTACATTTTACACCTAGTAAGGACTATGAACGCCATTGGGTGTTGAGTGTAGGATCTCTGCAAGCAAAGTAATAAGATATGAATTTGCAGCATTTCTAAAGCAGCAACCTTAAAAACTACTGGGCTGTGGTAGCCTAGCGGTTAAGGTATTGGACTCTGGAACTGCTGGTCTAGGGTTCAAATCCCACCTCTGCCAAGCTGCCACAGTTGGGTCCCTGAGCAAGACCCTTAACCCACCATTGCTTGAATAGTTAGACTGTATGAGTTGTAAGTCGCTCTGGATAAGGGCGTCTGCTAAATGTAAATGTAAATGTAAAAACTCTCAGTGTAAAATCACATTATCCCAGCATGGGATTTCACAATATTCCAAAGAGCATCTTGTGATGTTTCTAAACGCTTGACTTTCTCGTCCCATAAACGTTCGAATGGGCTTCAGTCAGGTGACTGTGGAGGAAAGTCTATGACAGTCAGAATGACATGGACAGTAAAATGGAATTGCTTTATTCGGCTTAGTGTTGTGATTGCTGACGTTTCGTTTTTTGATCAAGTTATGACCAGGGAAATACGAGTCCACTAAAAATGAATTATACCTGAATGTAGTACAAATACTTGGCCCTTGTGTCTTGCGTATGGCCAGTTGAGACTCTTTGTTTTTCAAAATCTTAGCTCCACCACTGCCTGCTGGGAAAGCCCGGGTCCAGGCATTCATGTGGTCATTCATTTGATACGTAACACCTGAATAAATATTCACATTTCTGTCATTTAGCAGACGCCCTTGTCCAGAGGGACTTAGTAGATTTAATACAGTCGTACAATCCAAGCAATTGTGTGGGGACCCAACTGTGGCCGAGGTGGGATTTGAACCCTGGACCTTCTGCTCTATAGTCCAGTTCCTTAACCACTAGGTCACCACGATCCCAATATTGCTAGAAACCAGGGGGCTTTGGTGTTTTGGCTGTTTTGGCATGATGTAATGTGAACTGATTTGAGTTTTTTCCCCTTGGATCAGGCACTAAGGAAGAGACCTGGCTTGTCAGACGTCCTTCAGGTCAGGGTGGAAAGTCGGTTGAACACACACTCACACTTTAAGCAGAACCTTACACAATCTTAACCTATAACAATGGTGCAAGTTCTCAGGTCTGGTCCGTAATTAATGTTTATAATGTGAAGTGAATTTTAAAATAATGATAATACACACACACACACACACACACACACACACACGCACCTTTCCACCGATCGCGTGACCTTGCACTGATCATCTTTACACACACATTGGCCAGTAGCTTAAAATGTAGGAGATAATATGAAGTTAATTAGAAAACAAAACTGTATACAATGAGCTCACCTAAACAAGATTAATGTACGGTAATCTGTAACTTTAACCTTATTCAATGGTGCATAATCTTTACTTATAACAGTTTTATATTGTATGAGAGGTTATGAACACGTCTTGGTGTCTACAATCTTATAATAAGGTTCTTTCGGTTGTTCTTTGAGTCCTTAACTGTTCTAGGTAGAACCATTTTTATATGAAACAGCCTTTGATAAAATATCATTCCAATGGCTTGATTGGGCTGTCTGCATATCACTGAGTGTGCCCTGAACCCATATGTCTACTCAGATTTGTTTATCTCCCATAATGAAATTTCCCCCAATTAAAGCTTGCCGGTGTTAGCGGTGAGCATTACGGATAGTTTCAGGAACCCCAACTTGTGTTATTAAACTACCCCAGTTTTAACATTAAAATTAGGGAAGAGTATTAAAGAGTAAGGGATTCTGGTATCGTCCTGTCAGGCTAACTCATGATGTCAATGTGAACGAGTTATCGAAAACCTGAGAATTGATTTCGACCCAACTCTAACTCGAGCTAAATCTAAACCGGTTTTAGCATTTACATTATAAACACGCATGAATAAGAGTTAAAATCCTGTTGGATCCTCCAGTCAGATTAACTAATGGGCACAAACTAACTAGTGAAAAATCAGAAGTTGGGGCAACATCTGAAAAACAGTTTATCTCATCTTAGCCGGTTGGCTAACAAAAGCTGAGAAAGTTGGTGAAAATGTTATCTTCCTAACTGAATCCCTTCGATATTTCCATCCGAGGATCAGAGCTGGGTCATTCTCTGAATATGGTGGTAAACTTTAAAAAATGGAAACGTATCAAACAGCCATTTTTATATGCAACTCAATAATTCTAACAGGTTTAACCGAATTAAGATACAACTTTTTTATTTCCTTTCATAGTTACAAGTACCATTTGAGAAAAACAAACCGCATCCCCCATCAAAGCCGATGCACCTTTTGTGACTTTGAAAACCATAATAATAAACATTTCATGCCATATATTACAAATGAGTAATAGCTCTGTGAAACACATCAATCACAAACTCTTAAAAAGTAGTCAGACGTAATAATAGTTTATTTAAAAAAAAAAAAAAACATTGTCATGCCATCATGGAAAGAAAACCGTGTTTAAAGTCATCCAGATAGGGTTAAGTGCAACAGAAAGAAGGAAGAAATGCAGGCATTTTGACCCAGCTACTGTTTTAGATTTACTCTTAAGTACTTCATGCTCGATTTGCAGACAGACCGAGATGAACAAATATTTTTCCGTTGCACAGTCCTACACAGAACTTTTAAGGGATTCCCCAGAAGGATACACTGAAGAACCTTTAGGGTGCTATATGGAACTATATTGGTGCTATGATTCAGACGTGATTTCATTAGAAAAGTCAGACGTATCGTACCATGCAAAAGAGCACACAACCGACACAGTCCTGCTCGTGTTATGTTTTAAGACAATCACCTTTTGTGATATTACATTTAAGTGCTTCCAAAACGTTATTGAATATTGCTTTGAAAGTGGATAGCCTTACAACTGCAATAGTATTCATGTAATACGTGTAATATGTGACAATTATAACCAACGCTTTTCGCCTACCTTAGGAGGCTTCCGTCCCATTGGGCCACGCTTGAGTTTCGTCAGTGATACTGGACGAATTGTACATTTAAGCACCTTTTGCACGTGACATTTGTTTATTACATACTGTGAGGCAACGTATCGGCTATTCTGAGAAGAGTCACAAAATTGACGGCTCACAACAATCGGGGGTCACTTCAAAATGAAATATCCCCTGATGAAACGTCCCCGAATTTTTGTGAGCAGTCTAGTTTCTCCACTGAACACAATACGACCAGTTACCTCACTAACTAACCCAGGAAAAATGTACCGGGACATTTGAACGCTGGGGAAACCACGAAGTGGCCAAATCACCATCAAAATCCATAGTAGAACTGTGAACTTTATGGTCAAAACTGTGACAGCTCACAGCAATTTACAGTTTTACTATGAAATCCTGCAGTATTTCTAAGCCAAACTCTCAATGACTAAGTGTCGAGGTAGATAGCTAGTTCATTTTAGCCACAGAAATTCTCTGCTGCAGTTTTGTTTCTGATACTGAACACAATTGCTGAGTAAACATTGTAGGTGAATTTCAAATTATCCAAATCGGCTACTGGGCTGCATACAGTACCTGCATATAATCAGAATTACATTATTTTAGAGTTAACATTTACATTTCTGTCAGTTAGGAGACGCCCTTATCCAGAGCGACTTACAATTCAAACGGTCTTACAATCCAAGCAATTGTGGATTAAGGGCTTTGCACAGGGACCCAACTGTGGCAGAGGTGGGATTTGAACCCTGAACACTCTAAGTCCAGCAAAAATGTATGTTAGCTTAGTGCAACTGTATCATAAAATAAAAATGACTATCAACGATTGCTCACAAGATTATCCCTGCCATTTATCTGGTGCTTACCATAATTCTACAGACTACTCTTTGCCGAATAAAGTACAGCATTTAGCAGCAACACAAGCTACGCTCTAATACAAGCTGATCTCTGAGGCATTGAACATTACGTTAGGTAGCTACCTCACAAGCAAGTCATTTACTTTGGGACCTGTACTCGTTGTCAAAGCTACAGTTTGTGAGAACTCAACACTCAATCGATAAACTACGTGAAAAAAAAAATGCAATGCCGCCATCTAATTTTAAAATACGTTTCTCACAAAAATGAGGGGATATTTCATTATGGAATATTGCATTCATTTTTTTGTGAGCAGCAGAGATAAAGCCCCAATGCTATATACGTAACTGGAACGCGGTCGATCGATTATCTTTTGTTATTTTTGTTTTTAATGTCTTCCAGTGAGTACAGCACATAACTAGTAATCTGTAAAATGATGTGTGAAAATACCTGCTAATGTTACAAATCGATACAGACGTACAGTGTAATATCGTTGGTGTAAATCCGTCATTGAAGTGTCTTAAGTGCTTTTAAGTGTTACGGTGCACAAGTCACGTCTGAGTTGTTCAGATCAAATGTTTACGAACCTGCGAGGACCTTTGACCTCAAATAAAATTCACTTGAGCCATTTTTGGATGCACTCATGGTTTGATTGCAGTGACTGTTCCAACAATGTTTGAATTGCTGACAATATCAGTGCTTGCGGGTGCTAACTGACTAGAAATGACATTTAGAAAGCACAGCCTGCTCTGGATAGGAGGGTATCATGTTAAAAGTCATTAGGGAGTTCAGGTTCGAGTGCCAAGCGTGGCTAATGGGAATATCGTGTGACTCAGGTGCAGGATTTGTTAGTTGGTGTGTAATGGTCTTGAAAGTACGCCTATACCCCTCCAAGAAAAGAACAAACCTGTACATTCTCAAAGCCACAAGTTAGTCTATTAGTTAGGCATTTTAACATAAGCTCATACTATTCAGGGGCGGCACAGTGGTTAGCACAGTCGCCTCCCGTGTTCTGTAGTCACCTCAGACTCTGCCCGTGTGGAGTTTGCATGCCCTTCATGTTTAACAGTGAGTTTCCTGCAAGTGCGCCAATTTCCTCCCACTTTTCAAAGACGTGTTAGGTTGATCGGCCTCTCTAAATTGGCTCGGTCTGTATGGGATGCAAAGGGTGGTAGGGTTAGGCATCATGCTAGCAACTCGTTCCCTGAACACCCAGAATACTTGCTGCCCAATATCCCAAGGTAGCACCCCTGCTTTGAAAACATCTATCACCAGTGGTTTTAGCTTGGATTTTGGCTTTTGGCTGGTATGTCTGGTCTGCCAACTTAGCTGGTGTTAGGCTGGACTCCCAGTTTGGTCTATTTGTTGTTATGCTGGACTAGCTGGTTTGTTCCTGTCACGCAGAGTGTGCAGAACAGAAGTTAAAAATGTAGTGAACGCCACGTCTGTGCTAACACTTCCACTCTTTTGTGAAGGTGGTTCTGTGGTAATTATGCATAGTTCGTGGTGATTGTGTTTATCATTCATCATTATTATCGTCCATCATTATGACAGACAATCAACCTTTCACGGACTGACCGGAACAGATTTTTGATTAACTAATGACCGAGGTCCAAACTATTCCTAGCAACGCCCCAGGTCAGACGCGCTCGTAAAACGATGGGCTTTAAGACCCAGCGGACGACAATCTCTAACCAGAAGCAGCTGATGCGCGTTCCCGTGCGCTCACCTGCTGCGGAGAGGCTTTACGCGCTCCCGTCAGCGGCCATGCTGGCCCGGTTACAGCGGCGCGCCCTGCACCTGCACGGACTGAACATCCCAGCCTGCTTTCAGTGACGGGGCGGTGTGATGAAGCTTTGATCTCCGTTTATGGCCTGGTTATGGTTGTTATTCGCCATATTGAGCTGCGTTTGGAAAACACAATGGAGGGGATTTAATGTGGATTATTAGTGTGTCTTACACTGGGAGATGAGGACAGATGGGACGCTCCTTTATTGTAGGGAGACGCGTTTGGTGACGGGACTGCTGGAGGTCGGAGAGGGCTGCGGTTTTGTGCTGAGTGTGGTATAAATCATGCTGACAGGACCGCCGGTAAACGTGAGGGCTCACCGTCTGGTCTGAAAAAAGAAAAAATTAAACAAAACAAAAAAAAAACCGGCGTTAGGAAACGGACAGGAACTGTTCTCACTTCAGACATCCCGGTGTGGAAAATGGCTCTCAACCGAAGCATCGAGCTGGAGCACTTTGACGAGCGCGATAAGGCTCGCCGTTCGACCCGCACCACCGGCTCAGGTTCTCAGTCCGGGTCCAGAGCGAGCAGCCTTGTCCCTAGTCCCGCACAGAGCGCCAACTGCAGCTTCTACCGGACCCGTACCTTGCGCGCGCTCAGTTCTGAGAAACGGGCCCGCAAGGTACGCTTTTACCGCAACGGGGACCGCTACTTCAAGGGGCTGGTTTACGCCGTGTCTAATGACCGCTTCCGTTCTATGGACGCGCTGCTGGCCGAGCTGACGCGCGCACTGGCAGACAACCTGCACCTGCCGCAAGGAGTGCGCACCATCTACACCTCGGACGGGTCCAAAAAGATCAGCAGCTTGGACGAGCTCTTAGAAGGTAAGAATACTAAGAAACGATCTCTTTCCCATATATAGTGCACCTCTCATGTCCAAAAAACGGCACCCTACAGCCCCCATTCACACCATTCTGAGGTCCTGGATTTGTTAAAGCTCTGGAGAAGAACGAGGGTCCGATCCCTTGAATAAAATCCCAGATGAACGTTCATGAACGTCCATTCTATGCGGTTTAGTCGTACATACAGCGTGCGGTGCATTGTGGGATTTCACGGGTGCACAGGCTGTGACGTTTAGTAAATGGACTCCCTGGTCATGAGATATGTCCCGGCTGAGGTTTGACAGGCACCGCGGTTACGCCTATAATCTCTACTTACTACTTAGAGCAGGGTGCACAGTGAGGGTTAGAGTCCAACTCCCTGCTGTCACACCTACTTAATCCGGCTCCCTACATTTTTACATTTACATTTGCATTTACGTTATTTAGCAGACGCCCTTATCCAGAGCGACTTACATTAGATGCGGTCTTAAAGTCCAAGCAATGGTGGGTTAAGGGCCTTGCTCAAGGACCCAACTGTGGCAACTTGGCAGAGGTGGGATAAGAACCCTGGAACTTCTGGTCCATAGTCCAGTGTCTTACCCACTAGGCCACCACCGTCCTTAAAAATGAAACATGGAAAATGAGTGAAATAACAACTGGTCTACATCTACACTGCATAGTGTTGAAGTCAAGACCAAGACTTTTAGCAGTCAAGTCCAAGTGAAGACCGAGATCATGAATGACGAGACGAGACTGAGGCCAGATAAAGATTTTTTTCATCATACAATAATACAAACATGCTGAAATAGGTTTTATATATATATATATAAAAGGTCCCATAATGCACTACATTGGGCTAGCCAAATAGAAACGCGCAGTATGCATGCTCAACTTCACTGCATCGTGTCTGATGGACCCTGGGTACTGAAATAACACCTCATACATCCTGTTCTCTACAAACTGTGGCAGCATCAAAGCTCACGTTTGGACTTGAACTTGACATCAGTGCACCCTGGGAGTCTATAGGTGCATGGGATGTTGTGAAATGACCTATGAATTTAGCATCCTTTTCTTGTACTGACTGCCGTACGGTTTGTGATTTCACAGGTCTGCTGCATGATTACTGAAATGTTTACACCCTCCTTACTAGATGGAGTTTTGCTGTCTTGTAATCAAGCCTGAAACACTACGAAACGCCCAATGAAAGTTCCACAGTGGGTACACAACGATTCCCCTGCTGTGTTACTCCTATTAAAGCTCACACTTAACCAACCACTAACTAATTAACTGAGTGCGTTTGAGCAGGGATTAACAAACCGGACCTGGATTTGTGCACCGGCTGTCTAGGGACTGTTGCCATTTTATGAGTTAAGCCATGTCTGGAAGCTATTACCTCTTACTTAGCAATTACAGTGTCTCAAATGGATTCTCAGCATGCTCTGGGCGAAGGCTATTCTGGTAGGTACACAGCCCACTGCTATTTTCACAATGGCTTTAAACCTGATTACAAGCTGGCAAACCATCTAAAACGTGTACTCCGTAATGAAGAGTGTGATTCGGAAGACATTGAGATGGCAGCACAAATTCTGGACTGGAGTAACTATACAGGGTGAGTCACAGTCACAGACAAAGGCTGAGAAAACCATTGTTATGGTTTCTTGGTCGGTGGCGGTTCCTTAGACGGTCACTACGTTTCTTATCGTCCACAGTCCCGGTTTCTCTGAATTTGGCTATGAGGGATGTAACGGTGCTGTGTGAGATTGGTGATCATCTGGGTGTCGGTTGTTGAAGTCTGTTGCTAGGATACGGCAGCTGCCTTCCCAAGACATCAGAATCAGCAATTGCAATTTCAGTTACCTGTGAGGAAGAACAAAAGTTTAGAAATTTCTGTGTTGATCACTTTTGAACCACAGGAGATATTGTAAATCTGATCGTGGCAATCGATTTCTGAGACAATCCTGATCTTCTTTGATACGCTACATGGCCAGCTTCCTATTGGGAACAAAACTTGCCCTCAGTCCAATATGGCAGCTTTCAAGATGGAAGCCATGTTCAGGACATGTCCTAATGTATAGGCCCCCCTCACCCATTACTTACTGGAGTATTCATAAATGACTTTTTCCTTTTCGTTTCTGAAATAAAAAGAATGACTTTTGACTCACCCTTTGTTCTTAAAGAATTGGTAACACGGGTGTAGGGTGTGATGTTAGACACATTACGACTCAGGGCTCTATTTTTTAAAGTAACACACAGTAATACTTATTAATACTTATAATAATACTAAGTTATAACGTTTTTGAACCCCAGTTAAATGACAAATTTAGTACGCCCACAAGCACATAGGCTACTTCCATGCAAAATACATTCACCAATAATAATTAGGTATTTTACGATTGAATAGCCCTGGTGATGGATGCAGCCAATGAAATCCTCCAAATGCTCACCATGGCAACAGGTACAGCAAATAGCGAGGGGGCCTGGATTTGATTCAGAAGACCACGGAAGCCAAGAGGTTTATCCGAGGGCAGAACAAATTGAAATCAGCAAGATTAGTGAACACCACACCACACACACACACCACACACACACACACACACAGAGTCATATACGTGTGCTGGAAAACCCAGTTGTAAAATCTGCTGACTGTAGCATGCTCCCCGGCTGATGCTAATGGCCATTGATCTCAATCACTTAAATGGATTTGTCATTTCCGTGTGCTATTAAAACCAAAGCCAAATCCATAAGCTCTCAACCACTTCAGGGAAGAATCATTTGTGCATAAAGCCCGTAAGTATGTGCCCCCAGGACGATGCATGCCATTAGCTGTTAGCATCCTGTATCCTTAACACAGGAGGAGGGAAGTCTTCACCGCTTTCTCCACACCCCTCCCTAAAGGAGTCACTTTTGATTACTTCTTGAGGTTTACGAGCGATGCCGAGTCAGCATGTTTAGCATCCCAGATGCCTTTAAATTCACATTACAGTGCACCGTCTTCGCTCTGAGATCAGACGCTCTTTCATGCTCCGCTCTCTCGCTTTCTCTCTGGGTGCCCCGACTTTCATTTCCTGTAATCCTTTCTATGCTGAGATTTGCAGAAATGTGACATTGCCCCAAAGACGGTCTCTGTATTTAGTCACTGCTGCTGTATAGCACGGTTAATTCCCAGAATTATTGCATTAAATACTGAGAATCTGTGGAAAGAGCTGAAAACTGCTGTTCACAAACGCTCTCCATCCAAACTCACTGAGCTCGAGCTGTTTTGCAAGGAAGAATGGGAAAAAAAAATTTCAGCCTCTCGATGTGCGATACTGACAGAGACATACCCCAAAGCCACTTGCAGCTGTAATCGCAGCAAAAGGGGGCGCTACATTAACTACAGTATTAACGCAAGGGGGCCGAATCATTTTGCACGCCACACTTTTTAGTTCTTCATGTCTAAAACAAGTTTAAAACATCCAATATATTTCGTTCCAACTTCACGATTGTGTCCCGCTTGTTGTTGATTCTTCACAAAAACAAAATTATAATTTTATACCTTTACGTTAGAAGCCTGAAATGTGGCAAAAGGTTGAAAAGTTCAAGGGGGCCGAATACTTTCGCAAGGCACCCTATGTTCCAGATGTAACGGGCTAAAACACTTGGCCCAAAGTAAAGCACACAACCAAATGCACAATTCATCTTATTATTATTCTTATTATTATCTTATTATTATTCATGTCCACAATACGTTCTGTGAAACTACACACTGTCCAAATCTGGATATTAAATAATGTACTTAATATCAATTAAATACATTTAAATACAGTGTCCCAACCGGACACATACAGTACACACACACACACACACACACTTGAAATCAGAAACTGGACTCTATATAACAGGCAACTTGTTTCCTATATTTATAGCACAAGAAGGTTTTTCATAATAACAGCACCTACACATCAAGCTCCATCTGGGATTCAAACCCTGACCCTCATAAACTTCAAAGCATCTGGCCCTTGCCATCGAGCCACTGGAGCTGTTATGTATTTATATATCTCCCCTTACAATGGAAAGAGTGACGGGGAAGCCCAGGGCCTGGCCCAGAACCTGCTGGGATTATGGGACAACGACAGGGGTCGCTGGTATTTTCAATTTCTCCTCTGGAAGATGAACCTGGGTCTCGATTATCACTCTTCTGCTTAATCCACACGGGGTCGCGGGCCAGCCGGTGCCCACCCAGCATCTAGGGTTAGGGTTAGCCGATCCATCTGATGGCACACACACAGTCGCATACTATGTTCCACTTTAGAGACACCAATTAATCTAACACTCATGTCTTTGGAGGAAACCACGCAGACACGGGGAGGGGGGGGGCAGTTGTTTTGGGGCGTGGTTACATGCAGACTCCACACAGAAAGGACCCAGACCTCTCCACTCTGAAACTGAACCTGGAACCTTCTTGCTGTGAGGCATCGGTGCTACCCCATCCGCCTGTTTTAATAATATATTTTAATTTTCTTAATGTAAAGCACAAAGTGTCTTTGTGCGGAAAGTCCTTTAGACACCACAATTTCTTGCTGATCTTGTGTCTTTTACAGTGCAAGGATAAAAAGGTTATTGAACGTGTTAATGATTATTTGCTTGTTTTAGTTTAATTGCCATCTCTAGTTACCCTTATTCTTAATATCAGAGGTTAGACCTTAACGTTATTCCATCTCCTGGACGTCTCTCTGCACGCTGATGCTCTGGATGGTCACCGATGGCCCTGGTTCCGCCCCAGACCTATGTCACGTGCAGAACACAATTCGATAGGGATTGATTTAGGTGCTCTAGAGCCTTAAATAGCACTCAGATCAATAAAGGAAAATCTGTTCAGCTAGACATAAGCTGTTTATAGATTAACAAGCGAACCGCTTTATGATTAAAATATCTGAGAACAGTATATATGTTTAGTTATTGCCAGCAATGAAATGACTAATTAACCTGCATTTTCCATCACTAAAACATTGAATTCCCTCCTGAAGGTGAGTGCTACGTCTGCGCATCTAACGAGCCCTACCGGAAGGTGGACTACACCAAGAACGTGAACCCTAACTGGGGCTCTCGGCTGGCTGGAGCTGGTGCAGGAGCCGGCGTAGGGCGCCAGGGCCCGGGCGGAGGCCAGCGGGTACTGGGGGAAGGCAAAGATAGCAAGGACTTTATCAAACCCAAACTGGTGACGGTGATCCGGAGCGGTGTGAAGCCACGCAAGGCTGTCAGGGTGCTGCTAAACAAGAAGACGGCTCACTCGTTCGAGCAGGTCCTGGCTGACATCACCGAGGCCATTAAACTGGACTCTGGAGCCGTGAAGAGGCTCTACACACTGGACGGGAAGCAGGTGTGTGAGATTATGTTTACACCATACACTCCTAAAAAAAATGAATGCTCCGGGATAAAATAGCTCCTAATTTTTGTGAGCAGTGTAGAAGGTCATGACATACTAGACTTCTAAGTGACTTGTGTGTGAAGAAGTGTGGCAGTGTGTAAATATTCGGTTGCCATGTCCTACAGTGGTGCCATGTCCCACTGCACAAAAGTCTTGGTCATATTTTTCAATGCTCTGGCTTCCCCTGTCTCAGGCTGCTAGCAGCCAGCCTAGTTAAACAACAATTTAATCTGCCACAGGTTTTTCTCTTAGTCTGTGAAACAATTGATTGCGTTTCTCCTACTTTCCTCTTGAAAATGAAGGAAATATTGATCAGTTTCAAAGCTCTGGCTTTATCCCCCTCAGAGTTAAACTATCCAGGTTGGTCACCATCCATCCATCCATTATCTTCCACTTAATCACGGGGGCGTGGGCCAGCCAGTGCCCACCCAGCATCTCTGGACGCAAGGGCAGGAGCCACCCTAGATGGGACACCAATCTATCAAAGGATTACACACACACACACACACAGAGTCACACTTTAGAAACACCAATTAACCCAACACGCATGTCTTTGGACTGTGGGAGGAAACCGGAGTACCAGGAGTAAAACCACACAGACATTTACATTTCCAGCATTTAGCAGACATCCTTATGTAAGCGACTTACATGTACAACATGCAGTCCTACAATTCAAGCAATGGTGGGTTAAGGGCCTTGCTCAAGGACCCAACTGTGGCAACTTGGCAGAGGTTGGATTTGAACCATGGACCTTCTGGTCCAGAGTCCAGGGCCTTAACCGCTAGGCTACCACAGACACGGGGAGGACCTGCAGACTCCACACAGAAAGGACCCAGGCCGCCCCACCCTGGGATTGTAGGGTGGAGCTTCTTGCTGTGAGGCGACGGTGCTACCCACCGAACCCCCGTGCTGCCCATGTATATGTTAGCCATAGCCATAGCCAAACTGCTTTTTGATCTATTGAAATGTTTATGCTGCTATGTGCTGGATCTCTCAGGCTGTACAACGGTTGCTTGTTGTAGTGTTGCGTCTAAATCTCAATGCTTTGTCGAAAATGTAGAGGAATATGCTATCTTTCCAAGCTTTTCTGGCTTCTTGTGTCTCAGACTTTAGCTATATTAGACACCATCTAGCCTTGGGTATTAGTGACCCGGCTGGCTGATAAACGTCAGTGTTTTTTCAGCAGCAGACGTTCTCTGTAAGTGGGTGAAACAGAAACGATTATTTAATCAAGTTGAAATGAGGCTACCAATGACATCTTTCAGGAATGCATCTCTGCCATGCACTTATTTGGCTTATTTACACTTTAGCTGAGCTGCTTGGTAAACTTCAGCGTTTAGGTTTGAGTCGGTGCTTCACCATTTTTCTCAGAAACCTAGAAACACATTCTTCACCTGTTGTTTAGCTGTTAGCAGCCAGACTAGCGCTTTCTGTCAGTGTATGAAACAATCGATTTCCTCTCTCCTTTTTTTCTCTTAAAAATGAACAAATAATGAACATTTTGGACGCTCTGACTTTATCCACTTCAGACTTCGTCACAGTATATGTTAGCAATTAGCTGAACTGCTGTTTGCTAAACTCAGAAATTGTTTGTGCTGCTGTGTGTTGGTTCTTTGTGTGTTGCATTGTAGAGATGTATCTAAATCTCCATACTTGTAGTTTTTTTTCTTAAATGAAGTGGAATAATGCTTAATCATTTTAAATTTCTGACTATATTTGTCGTCGAGCCCGGAGGCATGAGTGAACCGGCTGGCTGATAATGTTAAGTCAAGTCAAATGTATATCTATAGCGCTTTTTACAACGGAGCATTGTCTCAAAGCAGCTTCACAATCGTATATGATCTTAAAAGGCCAATCCCAGGTTGAGCAAGCCTAGGACGACAGTGGAAAGGAAAAACTCCCTAAAAGTAGAAGGAAGAAACCTTGGGAGGAACCAAGACTCAAAAAGGAACCATGAAGCTGTAACAAGTTACCCGAGCTACGTAAGAAGCTGTTCAACCACATTTCTGTAGTGTCATTTCAGCACAAGTATGTATCTAGTAGGTATTTATAAGTTTATCACGTATTTGGTTTAAACTATAAGTACAGTTCCTCGTTGGAAGGTTTCCGAATATCTTTTAGTCACACAATTCTAGCAAGTCTGTGACAATGCGAACACGCTGAGGGCACACTGGAACGGCGGCTGTTATGACGTTTTGTAGTTTGAAGTGGAAACTAAGATGTGAGGAATGTAGAATATCCAGTGCTTCTACTTTTAACAACACCGGTCCATTTCATCTGCCGTCTACTTTCAAGATGCAGTATTCACTCCTAATCAAAAGTGTGATGGGAATAGCTTAGTAAGCAGTGTGTGTGTGTGTGTGTGTGTGTGTGTGTGTGTGTGTGTGTGTGTGTGTGTGAGTGAGTGAGTGTGTGTGTTGAGCTGGAGAAGCCCAGTTTTACTCTGGCTGCAGGCCAGTTGCCATGGTAGCCTTCCTCTTCTCCTCTTGAGTGAACTCCCTGAATGGCTCTGCAGTGACAGAAATCACACAAGGGTGTGTGTGTGTGTGTGTGTGTGTGTGTGTGTGTGTGTGTGTGTGTTACTCATTTGTATTCAACACATTTTTCTACTGCAGAGAAAGAGGGGAATCCTTGAAAGAATCATTTGTTCTTGACAAGGCTGTGTGTGTGTGTGTGTGTGTGTGTGTGTGCGCGCACACGTGTGCGCCCCTGTACCTTTATCACCAGTTTCTCATGGCAGATTAACAATGACTGTTTTTGGATCATGTCTCTGCTCTTAAGGTCATCCCATTTGCACCTGCACTCGCTACTCTACCCCTGTACTTGTGCTCAATAACTACTCCACAGGTAATACATCGGGGGAGGGAGGGGGGGTGTTTGGGCTCGGTGGGGCGGCACCGAGGCCTCACAGCAAGAAAGGTCCCGGGTTCAACCCCAGGATGGAGCGGCCTGGGTTTCTTCTGTGTGGAGTCTGCATGTCCTCCCCGTGTCTGCGTGGGTTTACTCCGTCTACTCTGGTTTCCTCCCATAATCCATAGTCACGTGTTAGGTTAATTGGTGTCTCTAAAGTGGACCTAAGTGTGAGCGTGTGTGCCCTACAATGGATTGGCGCCCTGTCTACGGTCGTTCCTGCCCTTGCGCCCAGGTGGGCACCGGCTGGCCCGCGCCCCCGTGCGGAATAAACAGAAGATAATGGATGGATGGATGGGTGGGTGGGTGGATGGATGGAGGTAATACAGTGACTTTACCTCTGTCTCCGTAGCTGACGAGCCTGCAGGATTTTTTCGGCGATGATGACGTGTTCATTGCGTGCGGCCTCGAGAAGTTCCGATACGCCCAGGACGATGCTGCGATCGGACATGCTGGGAAAGCTTCTGCCGCCGCCTTCGTCAACGGTATCACATGCTCACACACTTACATGTCTTCATTCACACCGACAGTCACAGACTGGCTTATTGTCCCAGGGTACACTTACCAAACGTTTTGTCTTAAACCAGTTTGCGTAGTTCGCAGTTGCAATATGAAGTGGTCACGACGACTTGCAGTAGAACTGAAACCATGATTTTCGTAATGCCCTCTAGTTCCATTACCAAAGGTCCCAGTTCCAGAAGAATGCTTTCTTTTGAACCGCATATTATAAAAGAAAAAGCGAAAGCATCCTGCTTAAAATTCGCTTATCCTTATGTTGGTTATGGAGGAGTTTTTCGGGGCTTTTACTGGAACTTTACTAGACCCAGGCTGAGAGGTATCTCAAGCAGCTGACTCTTAATACCAGGCGATCAACGATAAATTAAAGAATAATGGATGAGCATAAGGAAGAGCTATATCCGCTTCTAATTTTACACATACAGTAGGTTATTTTTTGATTGAACATGAATGTGATTTTGTGTTCGCACTGTGTGCACATTTATAAGAGTTTGCACCATCTAACCAGCTAACGAAGACAAGCTGTTACTGCCAACACACGTACACTCAGGACTAGACCGTTGTCGATGGAAAAGCACAAATCCGTTTGCCTGGTACCAAACGTTCTGGTAACCTGCGTTAAAAATGTAATACTCGTGGGTCCAACAGTGACAGCTTAGCAGTACTGGGACTGATTCGCCAGATCAGTAGTCCAGTACATTAACAGCTACATCACCACAGCCCCTACCTGCAGCTGCTGTTCGGCATTATGACTATAAAATATATTGAATGAATCCAAGATGTCTAAATTCCTCAGTGCTTTTTCCCTAAAAGCATTTAAATTCAGTGGAGTGTTTCTTCTGTGTTTCAGAGTGTAAAAAATCAGCAAAATCATCCACTCCCAAACCTACTGGGACCAAAAACACTGGAGTTAACAGGTCAAAATCACCCCTGTCAGGTAAAGCCGGGATTCCACACCAATCTAAAAACAACTGTCTGTCCAGCTACGCCCCGACCAAAGGCCTCTATATGGCCATTCCTTATTATCCGTTCTGCTCTGTCCTTTAGCCAGCGACCTGCCGAGGAGTCCGACTGCAAGGTCGTCAGATTCCCAGACGAGTCCGGCAAGCCAACGCAGGCAGAAGGTAGAGTTTGGAGTGAGACAAATCTCCTGACCGCACCTACACTCCCCCAGTCCTCAACAGTCAGGATTTTGCATTTTCTCCCTTTTGTGCTCTGCAGATCTCTTCCCATCATAATTCTCCTTCCCCTCCCCCCTCCGGAGAACTGAATGGAGAAGAGGACCTGAGCCCTGAGGGTAGCACACCGCGCGCACACGCACACACACACACACACACACACAAACACACACACACAGTATATAGAGACACAAAATGAAGTCTTTCTATCACTGTGGGGACTTGTAGATAGTTGATGCTACACATACAACTGCCCCTAAACTCGTTAACCCAAATAACACACACACACAAACACACACACAACTTGTTCATCTTTCATTTTCATTTCTTTCTCTCCTTTGTCTTTCTGTCTGTGCCGATTCAGTTAATGGGAATAAGCCACAGCAGGCCGTCATTACCGATAAGTACAAAGTGGGGAAAGTCATCGGAGATGGAAACTTTGCTGTGGTCAAAGAGTGTGTGGAGCGGTATGAAACACACACACACACACACACACACACACACATTATCTACTTTGAATGCTTCCTGTCTAGAACCCGGGAAACCGGGACTTCACTGGGTGTAAGCAGAACCTATTCCCAGAATGGAGTCCATTGCACCCGCCAGTATGGGTTGCTGTTGCAGCACCAGGGAGGGTGATCCCCTCGTCTGGTCTCTTCTCCCTCAATGCCTGGCCCAGGCCTACATAATGTTGGGCTAGTGAAATTCCACTGCAACACCCAAACTCATCTACTATATTGTACAGAATAATACATGTGGATACCAGCAGAGCAAATGGGCGCTTTGCTAACCCTGTGCTTGTGTTTTTGTAGGTCCACTGGACAGGAGTACGCTTTGAAGATCATAGACAAGGCCAAATGCAGTGGAAAGGTCAGAGCCATTTGATATAGGACATACAGATGTGTGACAGCTGCGAGGGATATTCTGCCTGGCTGCGGGTCCCTTTGTCCCATCGGCTCAGTGCAAAACAGTAAATAGATTTTCATCAGTGTGAAGGAGATTTTCTGCCATAACGGGAGGCTCCTCCAACAAGATGGTTCACTAAAGATTTGGAGAGCAATCACAAGTCAGTGGTGATAGCCTGAAAACATCCTCACTCCATCACCACTTGAATAAAATATCAAGATCTTGTTTAGAATGGCGTTCAGGCCAATTCCAGAAAGTTCACAGCATGTGGTGTTCTTTGTGGCCTGCCTTATTTTCAATGCGAATATAAAAACCTCCTCCCTTCACACCAGTGGTGGCAACGCAAGAGAATGGTGCCAGTGTTTTTGCGAGCTGAGCTCCATCCAAAATTTGAACCCAGGTGCTCAGGAATTGCCAGCCGCACCATCCGGCTGTCATCAAAGTCAACGCCTAATTGATTTATATAGTGCTTTTATAACAGAGCAATGTATCAAGACAACTTTACAACAATCTAGGCCCCTGTCGAGTGAGCCTGTGGTGACAGTGGCAAGGAAAAGCTCAATGGGAAGCGTCGTATCATTGAACCAGCAGTACTGCTTGGACACACATGGATGAAAGAGCCTCCTAATCTTAGTTCATGTTTTGAAAGTTTCGACACAAAGGAAAAGGAAACCTTTGACACTTTTTAGATAACAGCTCTGCACTTTGTACAGTTTGTATCAACAGCACTGATTTCGGATCCACTGAGAGGGGGGCGTGCATAGTTTAGCAGACCCTAAATCCCTTTGTTAATCGACCGAGGTTCATTTTATGTAGTACGTATTTTGCTTGTCATGGCTCTTGATGTGACTTTGTACTACGAGCTCACTGGTTAATCTTCACTTTTTCACCTGCCTGTACGTTGTAACAGTTATGCTCCATCTTTGAAGCGAAAACTGTACTGACGTTTCCATTTTAGAGCAAAACAATAACAAAAAGGCCAAAGCCTCTGATCAGATCTCTGGTCTGACCCTGACAGGAGCACCTGATAGCTAACGAAGTGGCCATACTGCGCCGTGTCCGGCACCCCAGTATCATCATGCTGATCGAGGAGGTGGACACGCCTACTGAGCTCTTTCTGGTTATGGAGCTTGTTAAGGTCATTTTAATGTTCTTTGTATCATATGAACCACATAACAGACTTTGGATTTCAAACGTCATCATTTGAAAACGTTAAGAGGTTTGTTCGGCTGTTTTCCCAAAGACCTTTGTCGTTTTCTGTGGTACTGCTGTGCAAAAGTCAACAACGTTCACTAGATTCATTGATTTAACCCCGGTCTAACGACCGTTTATAATTATTTCTGAGCCACTTCTTTTAACCTGCGAAAAGTAACGACAGGAATGCGTTCACAAAATACAAATGTACCATTTTCAGAACAAAATCTCCTCCTGCAGGCAAAGGTCAGTATTTAGGGTGACCCTGAATAGCACGAGGTAGCTGCTGGCCTTCCAAGAAAACCATTCCCGATCACGCTTGGCATTCCAATGAAGCTGCAGTTGCTCGTGTGTAAGAAGAGGTCACACTAATTACTTGCCACTGTAGCCTAAAGATGCTGTTTTTTAATACCACATACAAATGTCGCTAAACTAACGTTGCTAAAAGAACAAATCTAGTGGTGGCTTAAGACTTTTGCACAGTATTGCATGTCATATATCTAAGGATCACATATTTTGGTACGTCGCTTATAAAATTCTCTTTTCTGTAGTAGTGTGAAATACAGTCTGTTTTCTTTTATTTTTATACAGATAAAAAAAATTCGCCCAAAACCCTGTCATTTGGGCAGACCTCCATAAAGTAAAGTATGTTGTTGGCAAACAAAGTCAAAGTCAAATTTATTTCTATAGCGCTTTTTATAACAGCATCGTCTCAAAGCAGCTTTACAATCTTATATGATCTTAAAAGGCCAATCCCAAATTGAGCAAGACCTAGGGTGACAGTGGCAAGGAAAAACTCCCTGAATAAAGAAGGAAGAAACCTTGGGAGGAACCAAGACTCAAAAAGGGACCCGACCTCCATGGGTGGCCTAGATGTTAATTGAATGATTAAGTCGTGGTAATAGTAAAATTAAGTAAATCATAAAATCAATAATAAAATTTCAATTAGTAATAAAATTCGAAATAAATATCAAAATAGATTTAAGTTAATGAGTCCCCAGCGGTCTCCTAATAACTAAGTGACGGAGGGAGTTCCTGCACTCTGGTGAGACTGGTTATTGTTAATGAAGACCAGTAGAGTGATGCTGAGGTGGAGGAACGTCTAAGTGCGTGGTGCTGGAACTGGTACCGGAACATCACCTCGAACACAGAATCGAACACACTGAATGATATCAGAGCATTCAGTAAAAATTATCGTTATCATGCTTAAAATTCCAAAAATGCCCAGTGCTGTGTTTTCGTAATATGTTTGGTGCTTGCGTGTTTCATAGGGAGGAGATCTTTTCGATGCCATCACCTCATCCACAAAGTACACAGAGAAAGACGCCAGTGCCATGGTGTACAATCTGACCGGCGCTCTCAAATACCTGCACCGCATGAGTATTGTGCACAGGGATATTAAACCAGAGAATCTACTGGTACACACGCGCACACACACACACACACACACACACACACACACACACAAAGTTGATCAGAGCTGGCATTTACCCAGATGAAGACTTCATTTGGCTGAGCAGCGGTTCGTTTAGTGACTCACTTTTTAAAGCTCTTGTCTCCTGGCTTCACCAAGCCGGCACGTTTTGGTTTGGACAGTTGACCCATGCCTGTCGTCTTCAATTTCGCTTTATTTACACTTTTCCTGGTGAGGGTCACGGTGACCGTTTCGAGAATGCCAGCCCAGACGTCTTAATCCCTGGCCACAGAGATGCAGCTGCTATGATTTTGAAAGGTAACAGGATAAGAAAGCATTCAGTTTGCATACAGTTTGCGTAATGCAAAACTGCTAGGTAGTGTATACCCGTCCTTTACTTTACTTCAGCTGGATATACAGGGCGAGTCAGAACACACAGGACACCCCTTTATTACAGCGACAAAAGGGAAATGGATATATCTTAATACCCCAGCAAGTCATGCGTGAGGAGTCCTGTCTTTAAGCTATGTTCAGGACATGGCCACCGTACTGAAAGGCACAATTCTGGATCAAGGAAAAGTTTCTCCAATGGGAAGCTGGTCGGGATAGGTAGGATATCAAAGACGACCAGGATTGGCTCTGAAACCGATTGTTGCAATCAGATTTGTAATCTCTCTTGTGGTTATAAACACAGAAAGTTCCAAACTTTACCTGATGGAACAGACGATTGTGGTGTCCGGGGGAACGCAGCTGCCGTATCATAGCAACAGACTCGAACAAGCGAAACCCGGAAAGATCCCCAATTTCACACAGCACCATTACATCCCTCGTAACCAAATTCATATAAACGGGGACTGGGGACGTTAAGAAACGTAGTGACCGTCTGAAGAGCCGCCACCGAACCAAGAAACCTCAACAATGGTTTTGGGAGCCTTTGGAAAAAGTCCACGACATGTCCTGTGACTTCGGACTCAACCTGTACAGTACAAATTCCAGGCTGAAACCAAACAGCCTAAATGACACCTTTCCTTAAATCTGCCAGCACATCAAGCATGGACACTGAAAGCGTACCTGACACACAAGCTCAGAGGTCGAATAAGATAACGAACGAGGGAATCTAACACCACGCTCTCTGTGCAGGTGTGTGAATACCCTGACGGCACCAAATCCCTCAAGTTAGGCGACTTTGGTTTGGCCACTGTAGTGGAAGGACCCCTTTATACCGTGTGCGGTACACCCACCTATGTCGCACCTGAGATCATCGCAGAAAAAGGGTAACAGGCTTCTTCTGTACCTGTGCAAAACACTTTATACATAAAGACATTTTATATTTGTCCGTTTAGTTTCTGCTTATTCATTATTTAAGTTTAAGTGCTCACTGCCATTTGTAGTTCTCCAGTTAGAGACTGTAGTCCATCTGTTTCTCTACATACTCGGCTAGTCTCCATGACTCCTATTGGTCAGGACCTCCACAGGACCAGCACGGATCAGGTACTGTTTGGGTGGTGGATCATTCTCAGCACTGAAGTGTTAGTGTGTGCTGACCTGGTACGAGTGGCTTAGACACAGCAGTGCTCCTGGAGTTTTAAACCAATGGTCACTCACTGTCCACTTTATTACAGACATTCAGCATATTCCTCCAAGTCAAGTCAAAATTATTTATATAGCGATTTTCACAACGGGGCATTGTCTCAAAGCAGCTTTACAATCTCATATTATAGTATCTTAAAAGCCCAGTCCCAAATTGAGCAAGCCTAAAGCGACAGTGGAAAGGAAAAACTTTCTGAATATAGAAGGAAGGAACCCCAAAAAGGCTCAAAAAATCCTCCTTGGGTGGCTTAGATGTCCATCGGAAGTAGTTAAGTTATATTAGTAGCAAAATGAAGTAAATAATAAAAATGTTAATTAAATAACGAAAGAGATTTAGGAAAACGAGTCCTTAGCGGTTTACATCACCTTGTAGACGATGCAGTAACGTCATTAGCCCAGCCGTTACTGCGCAGTTTGTGTTTGTGCTCACAGGACACTGCCAATAGGATGCTGGCGCCTGGACGTTTCTGGTTTGCGGACTCTTCTCAGTCTAGCAGTGACACTGAAGCGGTTTAAATCTCCAGCAGCACTGCTGTGTCCGATCCACTCATACCAGCACAACACACACTAAGTGTCATTGCCCCCTATTAAAGTATGTTCAGTGACAGGTGGACTACAGTCTGTAAGTGTAGAACTACAAAGTGCAGTGAGCACTAAAACGTAAAAAAAAAAAACCCAACATCTATAATAATAAAGTAGTGTAGATTGTGTATTGTCCTCACCCTGTGCATGTGTGTGTTAGCTATGGGTTAAAGGTCGATATCTGGGCAGCTGGTGTGATCACGTACATCCTGCTGTGTGGGTTTCCTCCATTCCGGAGCGAGAGGAACCAGCAGGAGGAGCTGTTTGAACAGATCTTACGGGGCAGACTGGAATTTCCCACTCCTTACTGGGACAACATCAGCGCCAGCGCCAAGGTGCCACGACGCTACACAAACACAGTGACGTTATAGCGTTCCACAAAACTGCGGTGCATATTTGGGGAGATCTCAGTGCGCTTTTGTGTTTTTGCAGGACCTGATCGGTAAGATGTTGCAGGTGAACGTGAGTGCACGCTACACCGCAGAGGACGTCCTGGGTCACCCGTGGGTTCTGGTAAGGGAACGATCAGGCTCACAGGACTTTCTTTAACTACAAGCATCAGTTTGTGTCCGTTAATACCGAGCAGCCTTTTTCTGCAAAGCACCGGTTAGCTTCCAGACAGGAAAGCTCATAGAGAGTTTAGCTCATAACATTTGGACATAACCAATGTACGTTTCTGGCCACCAGGAGGAGCTGGAGGTGAACATATAATACTGGTGTGAATAGTGCATCATGTGGCTAGTTAAGTACCCGGACGTGATTTACTCTAGTATATCACCATGTGTCATTTTGGCAACGCACTGAACCTGGCATGCACCAGTGAAATGTCAGGCAGGAGCCAAACACAAAAAACAGCTTTCTCGTTAGTACAATTCGCATGAATATTGAGACAATCCAGCTTTTCTGGATACTGGAAATCCTTGCAAAATGAAGTGTAGCTCTGAAATGAACTGGCATCCCGTTAAGGAGGGCCTGTGCCCAATGAATTTTAGGATAGGAAAAGGTGTGCACTCTGCCCCATTGCTTAAAACACATTGTTTTTGACTTACCCATAAAAGTTAAGGTCAGATTTTCTCCTACCCAAGGGAATTACCTCAATGTGATGCATAAAGTCCCTCAGACGTTTCACTTAACTAAGGGTAAGCAAAGGTTTACTGCAGTGGCTCAAGTTTTGTTGCCATAAAGTCCCGCTGTTTCCATGACAACGTCTCATCTGTGGGAAAAATAAAAAGTTCACTGAACACGAGAGGTACCTTAATGGTTTTGAAACCAAAATAGAAAATATAGTGGAAAACCGGAAAAGAAAATCGAACCCATAAAAAAGTGAATTATGCCCAAATCATAATAATTGTGATAATCGTTATAATGATTATATTAATGCTAATAATACATGAATCTCACCTGGTAAATAATAATATTGATAACGAAGTAATAATAATAATACATGTATTGTACCTTTTAATATTCAGTTGGATATTTTCTTATAGTTAAAAAAAAAAAATCACCTTCAAAAACCTTTCAAACGAAAACGAAAAAAAAGGAAAATTCAATTACAAAACGAAATTCTCCGTCCTTCGAGAGTCACGATGAGGTTTTTAATTCACCGCTCAGAAAAATGAGGGGATATTTCAAAATGAATATGAAGCGAATTAAAAAAGGAAGAGTTCGATTTGACTTAATTAAACAAGATCATCAGAAAAGCAAATGAAAAGTCAAAGAAAACTGTTTAATTATGCAAATGAGATGCAAACTTAAATATAGCGCTTAAGTAGCAAGTGGGGGAACAGGAGCCCGTCCAAACTGGACCAGAGTGCCCCCACATTGACTGTTCAGTAGGGTGTATGGTCACCCAGGAGGAACATGGACAGGATCAGATTGTCCAGCAGTTCATTTTGAAATCCCCTCATTTAAGTGAGCAGTGTAAGTAAGAAAATTTACCATTAAGGAGCTTTATGCAACTCTTAACAGATTTAAAGGGATTATTTAAGGGACATTTGATACTTATGGGAACATTTATGAGGATTTTTTAATGACGATTGTCCTTAAAAAAGCAATTAGGTAACACTTAATGCATTTCTCTGCAAAACGCTTAACTTTTAAGAAACGTTTAAGGGAAGTTAAAGGGAACATTTCACTTGAGATGTTTTATGTAACCAGGCAGTTTTGGGTTATGTTATGCAGGTTTATGCAGGTCAGTGATGAATGGTTTACGAGCAAAAGATTGCTTATTGCATTTGGAAACAAGTGCGGTTTTACTGGTTGATCAACAAGGCACTTTACCAGCACGTCATGCCCGTGATCAGCGCACATAAAGTGTGTCCAAAACACACGATGAGCTGGTCTGTGCTGGGGCTTTTAGCTCTGTTTTCTCAATATGCTTTATTTTCCATCCTGTAAAAGCTGTAGCTCTGCGCTCCAATCTTAGAGTAGATCTTACCTTTATACTCGGCCTTGACAAATATCACTCGCAAACTTGTTTGTGTTTAGGACGATGCCGTGTTGGAGAACAATGTGACAGGTGAAAAGCTGGACACAGCCAAAACAGAACACAAACATGACGGCTTAGTAACAGATTCACAGGTAAGATCACCTAATGTACACACCCAGAGGAGTTTACTCATATAGTCACATACTGTATCATATAGTACCAGAGTCATCGTTTGGCCTGTGTCATGGTACTTCTAGATGCTGGACTCCTGCTATGTTTTACAGATACTATAGTGTATATATAACTACGTTTCCCAGACTGCATCTATCTCTTTTTCTCGCACTAGTACTTAGATCTGTAACATTAAGTGTTTTTTTAACTGATGAACTGGTGAGTCAAAAGCCTCGGGACACCATTTTATTTCAGAAACAAAAAGGAAAATGACATATCTGAATAACCCAGCAAGTAATGGGTCAGAGGGCCTATCTTTTAGGCTATGTCCAGGACATGGCCACCATATTGGATCAAGGGGAAGCTTTTCCAATGGGAAGGAGGGCATGTAGTGTACCAATGAAGACCAGAATTGTCTTAGAAATCGATTGCCGTAATCAAAGGATCATTGGCGCTGAAGATGGAATGGACAATTGTGATGGCCTGGCAACACAGCTGCCATATCATAGCCGCCGACTTCAACAACTGACACTCAGAAAGATCCAAAAATGAGGAAACAAGAAACCTCAACAATGCTTTTGGCAGCCTTTGGGAAAAGTCCTGTGAATTTTGACTCACCCTGTATGTGTGTATGTATCTATCTATCTATCTATCTATATATATATATATATATATATATATATATGGATTGGATTAACCGTACACTTGATGGATCATTGATCTCCACACATTTCTGTCTGTCATCGATGGGATCGATCAGTGGATAGTCGGAGTAGTTTTGCCATTGCTTTCTCCACCCCTCCCCATTTATCCGGGCTTGGGACCAGCATGCAGCTTCCAGTTACACAGCTGGGGTGTTTTGCATACACAAGTCAATGACAATTTAGAGACACCAAATAACCTGACCTTTTTTTTGTACTGTGGGAGGAAACCAGAGTACCCGGAGTAAACCCATGCAGACACAGAAAGTACAAAAGCCGCCCCACACTGGGAATGAACCCGGTACCTTCTTGTTGTGAGGCAGCTGTGCTACCCACCCAGCCACCGCACACACCCCTCTTATATATAAGGGAAATAAATAAATTATAAAAACCTAGCCAAACCAACAAACCAAGGCTGAGGCTGAACTGGGTCTCCCAAGCTCAAATAAATCATGCACAGTGGATGAAGCACAGCTCAGATCAGAGCACAGCCGGAGCCTTTTTATTGCAGATGGCATTACTGAGAGAATGTATAACTTAAAGCTTGTGTCTTTCGTTTTTACACAGCATTTAGCTATCACATTTAAATAGACTCATAAACTGTGTATGTGACCCCTCATTTAATAATGACCGCGGAATGTAATTAAGGCCAACACGGGACACATCACAAACTTTTGTTTCTTGTCATTACAGCTGAATCAACTACAAGGCAATGGTAAGAGTCTTTTATTTTGTAGTATTGCTAAAAACGCACCGAATGCCTGTTAGGTATTGCTTATAAATATGACGGCGTTTCACTTTTGTTCTGTACTGTAGAGCAAAGCGCGAGGTAGAGGACAACATCCCTGTGGAGGACCAGCTGAGGAGAAGATCTGCTCGCTCTTCAGAAATGCTAACATGGCTAATGATAAGTCAAAGCCAGCGAGGGCCAAGTATGACGCTACCTTTCCATTCTATAGCTGCGGTCACGCTAGAAATCTGAATGAACTCAACTGGACCAGGTTAATGAGACTGCAGCTACCAATGTGAATCCTGGCTTAGAAGGATTATTTTAGCTGACTTCGTGTCTGATGAGGAATGCTAAAGGCTAACGTTATGGAGTTTGAAGTCATTTCGTTGGCTAGCGTGACCGCAGCTCACGGCACCGGAAGCATTTATGGATGGCGTTAAACTTAAGTGAGAGACATCTCTGCCTCACCGATTTTTCAGCCTATCCTTGTTATAACATTCCATTTTAGTTGAGTATGCACAGTGAAAAAAAGAAGGTAGCTTGTTTACTTTTGGCCTCTGCAACGTGTAACAAAACAGCGAGAAAGTGGGGGACAAACGGTAAGCTTTTTTTTTTTTTTTTTTTTTTTTTTTTTAAAAAAAACAACTATTCATATTATAATGTTAGAGGCGTTGGGCGTACGCGCATGGCGAAAATGAGCCGTGGAAGAACTGGGAAAACGTTCAGGACAACGAATTCGATACGTCGTTTAAAACGGCACCAGCCTGCTGATTATGCAAGACTTGACAAAACGAAGACGTCAAAGCTGGCGAGAGCTTCCATTAGCAGTGAAGAGGTTTCATTGTTGAAACCAAAGTCGAACAAGAATGTTTCGCCACGCTGCCTTTTCTCATTCGGACACAAACATGATGGCACTCGGAACCAAGAGAATTGCAGTCGGTGCATCCCGGGTCCTTATGTAGGAAAAATATCTCGAAAGGCACCTCTTGTCCAAACGTTTTTGTGCCAGTGACTATTTCAGCATGTACTGTACATGTTGGAGGTGCTTGTCGGGGCCACGTTGGGTCGGTTGGCAGCTCTCTGAAAGTAAACAAGCTGAATTCTCTCATCAAAACTCTTGCCTTGTTCATATTTGTGTCCATGAGGACAGCCAGTCAGAGGTAAGCAGTGCCATTCAGAGCTAGTGAGCAGCCCAGCTACGTAAACGCCTTTTTAAAATCATTTCCTTTATGCAGCGCCCGACATAGCGCCCATAGTGTCCCACATGGTGGCACAAATGCAGTCCAAGTGGGTGTATGAGTGCAATTAATAATCCCCTAAAAGAGGACGTAATATTAAGTACCTAAAGTACCAGCAACCGTGCATTTAGCTAGCATTGCTAAAAAGTTATCACCTGGAACACAAGTTAAGCGCTTTGGTTGCCAAATTAGCCAGTTTTGTTCCGCAAGCAACGTTGCAAATCGTGGTTCCGGTGCTTTTTTTAAACCAAGGCGATTTTCTGAACAAGGTAAGCCTTAACCCTGCGTTCACACTAAAAAGCAACAAATTGGCCACGCCTCTTCTATCGGCTACAGCAGCGCTGTGTTTAAGGTGCAGAAAAAAGGTTTGAATTACAAGTATGAAACGGTGCAAGTGAAAACAGAACCCATTTTGGGTCTCGGTCCTCCCAAGGTTTCTTTTTTTTTTAAACTCTTTAAGGAGTTTTTCCTTGCATTTTTCAGTTCACATAGAATTTAGAAATAATACTTGAAAAAAAAGTTGTATGCTTCATTGTAAAAAAAATAAAATACACTACACAATTAAATATGACTTTCAAATGTGAGCCAACAAGCCCTTTAACTCCCCCCTCTGCTCGTGGGTCAGCAGCATTGATTGGATGTTGAGGTGATAAGGTGCTTATTTTCAGTTCTTCATATAGTATGATATAATTTCTAAGACTTTGGTCGTTAACTCGAGGTTGATCAGACGGTGGTTAAACGCTGCTTACCTGAAACCTGGATACACATCATTAAGTCAAACCACAAATCCTATTCATCGTGTTTGCCTGGTAATCATTGTCCATAATAATAATAATAATAATAATAATAATAATTACCTAGGTTAGATATGAAATAACGAAAACACATGGATTTACATGCATGTTAAAAAATTTAACTCCATGATGTGCAATAATTATTAAACCAGACTCAATACTTTTTTTTTTTTTTTTACATTTACTACCGTTTCTTCTAAAGCTGGGGTCTTGCCTTTAACAGCCGCTGCTCATTACACCCACAAGATACAGACCTGGACTTCACTTGTCACCCCTTAGTGTGAACCCAGGGTCCAGATAGCGCCTGGTGGATCCCATCAGCTTGCACAAATCGTTATCAAGACGCTCAAGTCTAGAACGCTGCACGCTTAGGGCACCTGTTGCGTCGGCTGGAAGAAACTCGAACAAACCAGCGACCTCATTTCCTACTCCACCTACTCCACCATGCCCTCGTTTGCCTCTTACTATGTATATAGTGTCAGTGTAGAAAAATCAGTGGTCAGTAGATACATTAGAAAAATCAGTCATTCCTTCAACTTGACGTTAGACATATCAGTTTCTACATGAACATGTCGTATGTGTAGTCTGTTTGTGTGTGTGTGTGTGTGTGTGTGTGTAGGAATGCGTGTTATGGAAGAAAGCATCAGAATTTTGTGTACATTCGACTGACCTGATTTCAGGTACTGTTTTTCTGTCGCTTGAGGCCAAATCCAGGTCCAAAATTTGGACTCCAGTAAGTGAAAAACTGGAGTAATTGTATTATTGTTAGTGTGTGTGTCCATGAATCGCTGCCTTGTGTCTTTACAGAATGGAAATGTGAATGATATGGAGTGATTGTTTCATAAGAGTGTAATAGTATTAACTTTTCTACCATTGTTATTTAAGCCAAACATTCCTTGTTGACGCTGTAGGAATGAGCATAGCGTATTATCGTTTGTACTGCAACAATACAGTCGTAGCCGGAGAAAGATGTGTGTTCATTTGCTAAAATAAACCTTTTCAGGCCGGATCTGGCGAGGCTGCTGGTTGTTTTTAAATGCTGCTTTTAGCAGTTTCGTCGGCGTACATCCACTGGGACTGAGTAGACCCCGAATGCAAGTGTTTGGAGTTTTTTCTTGGAGAACTTTTCTCAGTTCTTTGGATTTCTGCGCCAATTACTAAGAACGTTGTCAAACGGTCTTCCCCTAAAACAGGAACTAAATGTTTTTGTTCCACTGCCTCAGGTCTGGAAGTAGGGTTGAGAATTTGGACTCCATAGCCTCTGCAGTTTTGAACTACACACCGTCATTGCAACGATAGCAAACGTCTGAAAACGTCAACAAATGCATCGTTATCGGGGCCATGCTCTATCATGTATTAAATCAGAAATCCAGGTTAATTCAAAGAGCTCACAAACTGTATTCTGGAAGCTCTCCACGTTTAACAAGGATCCAGCAAACAAACTCCGGGCTTGACATTAAATCCTCTTTATTATGGGTTAAGCTTGCTTTGTGCCGTTCGCCACAGCCCGAGACTAAAAAGGATGAGTGGAAAAACAAAAATGGCTATTCACAGTGGACTGGAGTCCAAAAACAGATTCAGGCAAACTGGTCATCAGTAGCTAAAAATGTAATCCATTAACAAAACTAAAAACCTCTAAAACAGACGGTTGTTAAATCTGACAGGAGCGTTAATACTATACTGCTCACAAAAATGAATAATGAAATATCAGCTAATCCGTGTGAGCAGCGCATCATAGTCTCTTTTTACAGTCAAGTGAAATGACCTAAAACACTTAAGTATCATCATTTGGCCTCCAGTGAGACAAAAAAAAACCCAGCTACTGACTGGATGACTGGAACAGAGCCAAATATCAACACTGAGAAATTGTGTTTACACCAGTCATTTGTTTGTGTTGGGAGTTCAGGCAGCATCAAAGTCCGTCAACAACAGATGACATCACTTCTCTTTCCACATGTAAACGACATTGCCCGAGCGCCCCTGTATAGGTCACGACTGTGCTTTAGGGTCTCGGAGCACCTGGACGAAATTTTTGGGGACGATTCCACGTCGTCCGCCGGATTCCGCCATAAACCATTCCTCATCCAAAGCCTCCAGATAGCACAGCACGTCCCCTGCCTGTGAGAGCCCACACACACAAGAAAAACAATTACACAACTGCCTAGCAACCTGGTCATTTCCGAACGTCCTTGCCTTGCAATAACTAACAATTTTAGATGCGCCACTGCCATACAACACACGCCATGGACGTCCTGCGCAAACACGAATTTCATTCAAGTACAATCACCCTAAGGCACTAAAACTGCTTAGAATCCTCACCTACAAAACCACATGTACTAATTATTCCGCCATTTTACGTTTACATTTTCCAGCATTTAGCAGACGCTCTTATCCAGAGCGACTTACAATGAATACAGTCTTACTTTTTTTTTTTAAAGCAATGGTGGGTTAAGGGTCTTGCTCAAGGACCCAACTGTGGCAGCTTGGCAGAGGTGGGATTTGAA
>JAUZST010015098.1:0-10351 GCA_034779995.1 Parotocinclus haroldoi
CAGGTGCTGTTTTTTGTCTGGACTCTACCTGGAATACCTGCCCGACATGGTTAAACCTACTAGGGGCAAAGCCCCCGTCGGTATAGCTATCCAGGTCGCAGAGACACGCAAGGTTCCCCACCACGACAAGGTAACAGCACAAGGGGAACAAGGGGATGAGTATTGTACTGCCTACTAATCATTCTTTTTAAGTTGCCTTGCCGTGTCTGACAATTACATTCTACTATTCTTTATTCTTGTTCTTATCATTCGGTGGAGAAGATACCTGACGGTGTTTCATTATACTCCCTGTACTGGTACAATGACAATTTTTAATAATAGTTTCAATTAAATTGATTTAAGCTGAAGTGAAATTAGTTAAATAGAATGGGATCAACCTGAATTGAACTGAATTGACTGTTTCGAATCTGTAAGCCAGAACCAGGAATTCTGAATTAACTACCATAGTGCTAATCAAACTTTCACTTTTCTGAGTACTCTAAACGTTCTCGTCACCAGTTTAGCTTCTCAAAAATAAAACCAAAGACTACTGACATAAACCATCAAAAAAGAAGATTTGTCATCCAAACATTTCTCTTCAATAGTTTTAGAGGAGCTTTCACTGCACTACATAAGCTTAGTTGAAGTAGTAATTGCATGCTCAATTAAAAAAATTACGTAATTCCTTGAGTAGAGACTTTCAGAAAAAAGGGCAGTGACAATCCAGACAAAGATGTTATGCTTCCTAAAATCTTTTGTCAACTGTTAGAACAATTACCACATTTTCAGCAAATGGTAAGGCATCGGGCAGAATTAGCATGAAAGCCTTTAGCATCTCCTCAGATTTGAAGGGCTACCTATCTGAGAACCAAAGTTAGAAAAGTAAGAAAATGCAATCAAAAAGATTTTTGTCATACAATAATTGTCATACCCACTTAATTCAGTTCAGAGCTGCGGAGTGATGGGGTCTAAATGACAGCCTAGTGCACAAGGTGGGGATAAATTATAAGGAACCCACACTGACATAAATCCATTCAGGCAGAGCTGTGACTCCAACGAGGGATCTCTGGAGCTTTAAGTGCACAGCACTAACCATTGCACCACTGTACAACCAATTAAAAAAGATAATGGACACTAATTTCCTAATAGTCCCAATATTCGGTCATGACAAATACCTTTTATGATTAAGACTAAGATGATTAGGGTGATCTTAATCAATAACTAACTGCATTTTCTCTTTTCTCTTTGAGCTCTTGTTCCGGTACCAGTTCTGGCCTCACAAACTATGTTTTAACTGTTCCTCCACTTCAGTATCACTCTGGTTTTAATCAACAGAAATCAGTCCCACTGTGCCCGGCCACACTAGAGCGCAATAACTTCTTTGGTTGTCAGGGGACGATATGCCTCCATGAACTTTCTTGCTGAGGATTCAAGATCTTAAAGCTATGCTATACAATGACGTCTGCACCAGACACTCACGCTCATGTTTTTGTTTTTGAGTTTTTTCACAAAGGATTATTCATTTCCTCTCTGTGTCTCAACCTCACCAGCCCTGGCGGCGAAGCCAAACCACATTTTTCTTTTGAACCCTACCAGTGTTTTATGTCTGTCATTTTGGAAGGCGAGACTGTGGTTCAGCTTTTCTGTGCGATGCTTCCACTCTTCTTAACCCAGTAAACAACTGCAATTCTTATTCTAACATCATATTCTATCTATTCCATCTACCAGCACCATTTTACAGAACATAATCTTCTGAAGAACCTGCTTTGTGTGAATGTTTTATTTATTTATTAATATTTCATAACCCTGAAAAATATTTAACAATATACCATATTTTCTTTTACCACAACAGCCTGACAGATGAGTGAGAATACCAGGAGTCATGTTTAGAACTGCATTACATGAACATAAAGAGGAAATTAATTTGTGCACAAGGCTAGCAGAAGCTATCTTCAATTACAGGTATCTCAGATCCTCTACCATGTATAGACCTAATCTTCGGTCTTATATTTAATGCCAAATAAACCACACAATTAAATCAAATTCTCCTACTGACTATAATTAACACTTGCACTCATAAAACGGCCCAATGTATTTATTTCCTAGAGTACTTATTTCAATTGGGGTGGTTTAATTTCCTGTGTACCGCTGTACAACAATCTGGCAACCTGTAAGGTATAAACTGCACACAAGTCAAGTCAAGTCAAATTTATTTCTATAGCGCTTTTTACAACGGAGCATTGTCTCAAAACAGCTTAATAATCTTATATTATCTTAAAATGGCCAATCCCAAATTAAGCAAGCCTTGAGCGACAGTGGAAGGGAAAAGCTCTCTAAAAGTAGAAGGAATAAACCTTGGGAGGATCAAGACTCAGAAAGGGACCCGTCCTCCTAGATGTTAATTAAGTAAATACTTAAAGGTATACTTAAAAGTACAATGCTGCTTGCACTGCTGCAGAAACCACCCTTATGTGTTAAGTGTAGAAAGTTATCTAGTTCTGTAGTTATTCCTTTCTCTGTATATGTTTATAGAAGATGCAGGACAAAGGAAATGGCACACAGGCGAATCTAAACAATCTGAAATGTTCATAAACGCTTCATATTTACTTTGATGTTTTGATCTGCATATGCAGAGCTAAAACATTATGTCTGTTCTGTCACATCAAATTCATTTGACAGATTTATTTGCTGGTGAAGCTGTGAATCATCCTACACTAATGCTGATGAAACACCTCTGGTTTGGATACAGATGCTTGTGAAATATAACACTTCATTAGAGAACACACAGAATTACAGCGAAACACGGTGAGGTCCAGAACACATGTTTACCGAGGGCTGGTGGTCCAAGCAGAAGGTGGAAGCATGGTTAGATATGGTGAGTTGATGCAGGGAGCAGTTTGACCCTAATGAGATGCAGATGGGGAAAATAAGCTGTGAATTTCCTTAACTAATAATTCACTCCTGTTTGCTTCCAGAGTCTAAACACCAAACATGTGCTTATAAAAGACAAAATGTATTTTTTTGGTTTGAAAGGGGAAACAACTCAAATGTACTCTGAGTGCCAGTACTTTTATACTCAGTTTCCTCTCAAACATGGAAAACAGAATAAGAACCAGAAGAAAAGAAATACGTTTTTTAATCATTGCCAATAACACCTTCAGAAATCAGCCAGGATCTGAAGTAAGATAAACAGGAAAACATACCAAACTTAACACATACAGTAGTGCTTGAAATGTTGTGTACTTGTTCAAATTGTCCATATTCCTAAATATAGAACGTTAATAGATTTATTAAAATATATACAATTAGATAAATTGAACCCATTTAAACAAATGATGGCAACACTGTCCCTCACAGCTCAGAGATTCCTGGTTCGATCCCAACCCTGGGTTCTGTCTGTCTGTCTGTCTGCATGGGTTTTCTCTGGGTGCTCTGGTTTTCTCTTAGAGTGTGAATGTGTGTGTGTGTGTGTGTGTGTGTATATGTGTGTGTGCCCTATGATGGATAGGTGCCCTATCTAGGGTTTTTCCTGACTCGCACCCTGTGCCAAAAGCTATCCTGCAACCCTGACTAGGACAAGCGAATAAAACAATGAATGAATAAATGAATAAACATCAGACAAAATAGTATTCTTAGAGGAAAATAATTAAAAATGGCTAAAAAAAGTGGTATGTGAACATATGAGCATTTAATATCTAATGTGACCACTTTATTCAACCGTAACTGAACATTTTTGGAGAACTATAACTTTGGTTTAACAGGTTTTTAGCCCCTTCATCCATATTGAACAGCTTCAAGTCTGGATGTTGTAGGGTTTTCTCGTATGAAGTGCTTTCACAATAGTTTTATTGGATTAATGGCAGGACCTTCAAATTTGGTCATTCCAAAACTCCTTTAGCAATTTTACTCACATGACTTAAATGTTTGGGCTATTGCTGCATGACCCAGTTTCTCATGAGATTCTGTTCCTGGACATTATATTTCCCTTTAGCATTCACTAGTACAACTAAAATTCTTCTATAAATGATGGTTCTTTTTCTTCTTCAGTACTTCCCCAAAATAACAAGTTGTGACAGTATGGAAATGTTCATAAAACCTAAACTATTGCTTACATTTCCTTTGACTTTTATTTAATTGCAGATAGTATTGACCTGAAAACATTCCAAAAATTGTTGAGAGGTAATTCATAGCTAGTATTGAATTTATTAATTATGTGATTAAAACAGGTTATGTCAAGAGACGATTATATCACGATTTGGTACCAAATCAAACAAATATTGGCAGAGGATCTCAAGTTTGTTAAAATATCAGTGAGAAAAGCAGGCATCCAGGATGGATCATTATACAGTGGAAATGTATCGTGGTCTGTTGTTTAACACTTTACTGGGCACTTTATGTTGTTTTACACAGAAAAACAAGTGTTTTAAGCACAACCGTCAGAACTACGTACCTCCTCTGTGTTAGATATTTGCAGACTGAGGTAGCCACGGAGATGGCGGCAAGCAAAGCTATGTCTCTTAAAGGGACAGTGCACAATAAGCAAACTCTTTAAAATAAAAGGTTCCCCAGTACACAGGTAAAATGGATAGAACACAAAACCAGATATTTGCACAAAAATCAGGATTTGGTGGAATTTTAACAACAAAACAAATAAGTATTTTTAACCTTGTTACACTTACAACATTTAGGAAGTTTTTCCTTTCCATTGTCGCCCTAGGCTTACTCAATTTGGGATTGTGCTTTTAAGATAATATAAGATTGTAAAGCTTTTTTTTACAACGTTGAGACAATGCTCTGTTGTAAAAAGCACTAATCTGACTTTACGAATAATGTCAAGGCAATGTTTCTGCAGTCACTGGGACACTTTGGGGCAGGAGTCTTTTTGACAGAGATGATGGTAGCTGATTTCAGGCACTGGGAGATGGTGAGGGATTGTGTATTGTGAGTGTGAGTGTGCTGAGACTGGAGGTCTATAATGGTCGTACCGTTGTATCTAGAGAATCTGCCTCTCAGAGACTATGTAATTCTTCAGCCAGCCATGTGTTAGTGATGGCAGTGATGGGTGTGAAGCCTTGGTAGTTGGAATGTTCTATAGCCCCTTGGCGAGATGGTCTTCCACTTTCCTCTTATTATAATGTGTATTTTTAGATGTTTTTTTTCAGTTGGGGTTGTACAAAGCAATACAGGAGACTGGGCAGGCTGAGAAACACGTGAGAAAGACTCCTTTCTGCTAGGTAGCAACTTCCGAGCCAACACTGTTTCACAGCCACACTGTTTTTAGTCAAATAAAGTCATCCTAGCTACTAAAACAGAAGAAGAAAATGCAGCACTCTCTTTTCATGCAGAATAAAAAAAATAGAATCACCAGCCACAACCTCAGTAAGCTCTGACATTCTCAGCCTCACGTGACACATACACACAGCAGGAGAGAGTCACAAAAACACAATCATCTGAATGGCAGCTTAGGTTGTAACACCTGAACCTCCAATTCAGTGGCACACAGGAACAGTGATGCAACAGAAAGTACATCACAAAACACGGGAAATGGTTTTTATGCAAATAAACATAACTGTCTGCATTAGTTTGTGACCTTGTTACAGGTATTTGGTTTGGACTTTTGCTAATTGAATTTTTAGGTTTATAATGACCTGCAGTAATCCAGTTTCCTGCGTCACCTTCATTTCATCACTTAGTCTCACTGCTTTTATTTATTTGTTTTGTAACCTTTTGCAAAAATTAAAAAGCAAACCAGCTTTTAACTCTGACGACATTCCCCGGACTGTTTGCGAACGCCAGGCTGCGCGACCTCTTTCTGTTGCCATGGTAATGTCCATTAAAGCAGAAACAGGCTCTTTCATTGGCACTCAGGTAAATGTTGCTTTTCAGATTCTAATGGCACATGATTATGGATGGTGCCTACGCCTGGCACAGAAAGTCAGCTAATCATCTGAAAGGCTGGTCGTGCCCTGGGGAATGTCTCTGAGGAGCCTGATGGATGGATTCATGAACGTTTCTGCAGATCTTCCAGAAGCACTTATGAATAATTATTGCTTCTGTAAGGACACATTTTGGGGTACTAGAGTGTTATTTAAAGAGGAGAAAAGCTGAAAATGTTACCCTGACAATGCACGTTTTCCCATAGCCAGTAGGTTTACACACAATGAACTACAGGATCAAAAGAAGCCAAAAAGTTTTTGGCCCCAATATGAGTGTAAGCCTGTCAGTTTTAAGACTGGAACCTACTACAATTCTCAAAGTGAACATAGACTCTGGATAAAGGTTTAAATGTTTGTTTTAAAAATATTCACCTGTGGTCAAAAGGGAAAAAGGAATAACAGAGAAAGACAAGTGTGATTGAGGCTTAGCTGGAGACGAAGCCGGTCTAGGCCCATATAGGAGGCTCACTGTAGACCCCTGCGGCTGCCTGCCTGGTGGAACTGGATCGGTCCTAAAGGCACAGGCCAGACACAGACACAGCAGATTTCACAGGTGTCCACATGGAATGTACGAAAATGGTAGAAGGTCCACAGACACCTACAGCATTTGGGAAGAATGGAGGGCTGGTTTTGGAAACACACGATCCTGAGGGAGCAGCCACTGGAATAAAAAGATGCATGTAAATTATACTAAGGCAGCAAGATCAGACTCACACAGCAGATAACAAAGACACACTCAAGGTACTAATCATTAATCTCACTCTCCAGTTCTGTCTTCAGGACATTAAGAAGCTACGCCAAAGTAGCTGCACAGCCACAGAAATACAAAAAGACAGGACAAAGAGAAAAAAGAGAATGAACAGGGATATAATGGCTTACGGGGACCAGGAGGATGTGGGAATGAGTTTATAGCTGCGAACCCCAACAAACTTTAAAACCTTCGGATTCCTACAACTTAAGAATTACAGTGGAAAGAAAAACACGAAGAACTCCTTAGAATGCTAAAGATACAACACATAGTGCCACTCAGGTTGCACAGTTGTCTAATATGCTGTGTCTGAAGGGTGGGATGTTAGTCAATAGATCATTACCTGGCATTGCAGCTGTTACCCCTGCCCCTTTTCTCACAATTAAAATTTTTAGAAAAAATGTTACCTTTAACTTAAGTGCATAAAAAAAATCCCTGTCAGGCAAGGTCTACAAAAAAATAGCCACTCATCTACGACTGCCCATATCTACAGTCAGATGAATCATAAATATGTTACGATGTTGGAACATGTTACGATACAGGATAAAGGACCCAAGGGTGCGGGGATAGGGGCTCAAATGATGTAGAGTAAAAGAGAGACAACTGAAAAGGCAGAGCAAAAGGCTTTCCTGAATACACAACTAAAAAAGGGAAAAAGCGCAGCTGGGACATGTCCCAAACGGGGATCACGGCTGCGTCTGAGCGAGTGATAGGTACCGACTCGGCGAAGGTAAGCGTGAGCTTGAGTGCATGAAAAGCGTGAGAAGAAGCTGCTTTGGGCGCGTCCCAATTCGGGTAATGCGAAGTGCCTCCGAAGGGCCATGGGGCGAGTGTGAGCTCCAGAGCGTGAATGGCGCAAGAGAAGCTGCTTTGAGGCGTGTCCCAAACTGAGGTGAGTAGCCGAGCGGAGCCTACCTCGGGAGTGAACCAACGGGAGGCTAAGCCTCGGGAAACCCTCAATCTGTCCGAGCGACTGATTACCTTGGGGGTTTCCCCCTTACCCATTTGTCTGCTCAAAATGCCAGGGGACGTTACCGACTGGCATTGAGCAAGTGGTAACGCAAACGTTTTGTAACGACATGGCAATGAACAGTGCTGGAGCTTGTACTTAAATAATGGGCGCCCCAGGTGTTCGTCATCATATCATCACACCGATGAGGATATAATGAGTTCGTTAATCAGTCTGTAACTGCAACCGGCGGTGAGGACCGGTGAATTCCCGTATTAGGATGGGATCCAGAATGTGGTGGGTGGGAACCCATGAGCTTTCCTCTGGGCCATAGACCTCCCAATCCACCAGGTATTGAGTGCTTTCCTGAACCCACCTGCTGTCTAGCAGGTGGTGGACTGTGTATGCTGGAGCACCCTGCAATCCGTGGGCCTTGGAGTATTGTGGGATTACCACAGGCGAAAGGTCACAGCCACAAGACGTGGAAGGTAGGGCAGACCTTATGTCACTGGGTTTATGTGTCTGACCACCTTAATTGGGCCTACAAATCTGAGTGCCAGCTTGTGTGGGGTGCCTCTGATGGGAAGGTCCCTGGTGGACAGTAAGACCCGCTGGCCAGGGCGGAACGTGGGAGTGGACTATAGCTTGCCATCTGCTTGTCGCTTGGCTGCTCTCTGGAAGGAGTTGAGTGGTCCTCTGCCAGGCCGTGCAGCAACAGCGCACGTGTTCGGACACCAAGAACCTCAATGTCTGGTTCCTGCTTGGGAATTAGAGGAGGGGGTAGCTGATCTGGGTCTCGAAAGGGGATTTGCCATGGGCCGAGTGCTGCAGGGTGTTGGGCAAACTCAGTCTACAGAAATTTGTCTGGCCAAGAAGCGGGGCTGCCGGCCATCAGGCACCTTAACATTTGGCTAAGGTTCTGAATGACCCGCTCTGATGATTGGACACAGGGTGGTAGCCTGAGGTGAGACTGGCTGTAGCCCCAGTGGCACGGCAAAAGGCCTGCCAGACCCAGCTGGCTAACAGGGGGCCCCGTTCGGAGATTATGTCCATGGGGACCCCATGCTGGAGGATAGCTTGGGCCATCTCAAGGGCTGAAGGGAGTTTGACCATGGAGATAAACCGAACTACCTAGGAGAAATGGTCCACTATCACCAGCACTGAGGTGAAACCCCTAGACCAGGGCAGATCCATCACCAAGTTGGACCAAGGTCATAATGGCATGTGGAGCACACTCTTGTTGGCAACAATGACAACGTTCGACAATGATTGGCCATTTTGGGTCACCAGAAGCGCCGCCGCACGAACTCCGGGTTTTGGTTACCCTGGGGTGAGCGGTAAGCTGGGAGGAGTCCCTAGAGCAGCACCTTGTCGTGCATTGATGACGGTGTGAAAAGTTTGTCTGGCAGAATGCCCCCTCCGGTCTGGCTTGGCCGTCTGGGAGAGGATGTCTCCAACCCCAACTCCAGAGGTGTCCAGCTCCACAACGAACGGTTCCTCGGGGTTGGGTAGGCGTAGGACAGGGGCCCTAACAAGGAGACCCCAAAGCCGGTCAATGGAGGTCTGGGCTTTGCTGGACCAGCAGAAGGTGACCTTGCAATCAGGTCCATCAGAGGTGCAGCCATGGAACTAAAGTTCCAGATGAACCTCCTAAAAAAGTTCACAAAGCACAGGACCTGGACCTGACGCTTCGAGGTAGGGACCGGCCAAGCCTCAACGGCCTTGACTTTGGCCGGGTCCATAAGATGGGCCCCTTGAAAGACCACAAACCTCAGCCACGTGGAAGGTGGACTTTTCCAGCTTCACATAGAGTTGGTGTTGCAGTAGAAGCTGAAGAACCTGACCCACGTGTTTCACATGGACCACCGGGGTGGGGCTGAAGACCAGGATGTCATCTAAGTAGATGTAGATGAACTGGTCTAAGGCCTCCCGGAGCACCTTGTTTAGGTAACACTGGACGGCCGGGGCGTTCATCACGCTGAAAGGCATGACCCGATATTCGTAATGCCTGTTAGGTGTGATAAAGGCTGTCTTACATTCATCTCCCTTTCGGATGCGGATGAGGTTATATTTATCCATGGCTGTCTGCTCAAGATTCAAAAGGGAAAAGAGGTGCCCCCTGGGAGGCATGGTACAAGTCAGGAGGTTTATGGGGCATTTAAAAGTGTGGGGGGGCAGGGTCTGAGCCCTGAAGTGACTGAAAACCTTCGAAAGGTTATGGTATTGCAAAGGAACTTGGGTTAAGTCCTCTGGGGGCTTGCTCATGGTCCTGGTTGAGGGGGCTTGCCCCCTAAGCAGGGACGCCAAGTCACATGCAAGGGACCACCCATAGATGAACCCCGAGGACCAGTCTATGGACGGACTATGGGCCTAAAGCCAAGGATGGCCCAGAACCACTTGCATTCAATGGGCCTGGGTAATAAGGAACGTGAGCTGCTCCTGGTGTTTACCCAGGGTGACGGTGAGAGGATGGGTCTAATTGGTGATGGGACATCCTAACAGTGGGTGACCATAGATGAATATGGGGGTCGATAGCCGTTTAAGACACCTCAATAGCGAGCCAAGTTCAGGGGCGGCATGAGCGCGTGACACAAGGGCCCCATGCCAGTCTTTAGTTTGACTTCTGGGCCTGGCAGGGCTTGTTCTGCCAAGCTGCATGGGTTTAAGTGAAGGAGGACTCTTTGGGACGTGAGTGGGGCTCGGGCCCGCGCGGGTCGGGGGGGGGGGGGGGGGGGGACA
>JAUZST010015099.1:0-10351 GCA_034779995.1 Parotocinclus haroldoi
TTACTGAAGAACATCTGGTGTATGAGACACCACAGGCGGTCAAAAGTCAGACGGGTAAAGTACACAGAGACTGACTGCATTTACTGCACCGTAATCCAACACACACACACACACACACACACACACACAGAAATGTGTTTAGTTTATTATAGATTTTTTTCTTTTGTACTTCTATTGTTCTATAGCTCTGTAGTTTTGTAGTTCTATGATTTCATAGTTCTATACTTTTTTGCAGTGTTGTGGTTGTATAGATTTTTAGTTCTATAGATTTGCAGTTCTGAAGATTTTCTGCTCTGTAATTTTGTATCTATGTATATTTGTAGTTCTGTACATTTGTAGTTGTGTAGTTTAATAGCTCTGTAATTTTGTGGTTGTATAGTTTTGTAGTTCTGTACATTTGTAGTTATGTAGTTTAATAGCTCTGTAATTTTGTGGTTGTATAATTTTGTAGCTCTGTAAATTTGTTGTTCTATAGATTTGTAGTTCTCTAGTTTAATAGCTCTTTAATTTTGTGGTTGTATAGTTTTGTAGTTCTGTGGCTCTGGTGGGCGGAGCAGTGGTTAGTACTGCTGACTTGGTTCGATCTCAACCTCTGTGGAGGTTTTTGTGCAATTCCTGTGTCAGCGTGGGTTCATTCCAAAGACTTGCTTGTTTGGCTAATTGGAGTTTCCAAAGTGTCCCTTTAATTCAATTCAATTCAATTTTTATTTATATAGAGATTTTACAACGTAAAATTGTCTCAAAGCAGCTTTACAGTAATCCATTATCTTAAAAGGCCAATCCCAAGTTGAGCAAGACAGTGGAAAGGAAAAACTCCCTAAAATGGTAGGAAGTAACCTTGGGAGAACCAAGACTCAACAGGGGACCCGTCCTCCATGGGCGGCCTAGATGTTAATTAAATAAATACTAAATGTATATTAAATCATAGGAAAATTAGTTTAAAATGAATAACAAATTATAAATAAAATTTAAATTAATAGTAGAAAAACTATAGAATAATGTAAATTATTTTGGGTCTAAATGACCAAATTGTGGCAGAGGTGGGATTTGAACCCTGGACCTCTAACTTAACCACTACCCCACCACAGTCCACAGTCTTATCGAAAGTTTAGGGCTTGGTCACAGTGACCACTTTTATTAAAGTTTAATTAAATTTTGGTCTACCAGACAGAATTTTGTAGTGGTAACCAACCTTAGGAATGTCAGCTTAGATTGCAACCTTCCAACAGATTTGTTAAGTTGTGCAGATTCGTGAAGTTTCTCGACGTGTCGGGTCAGAAGAAGCCAGTGTAGAAACAAGACTTATTTTGCTTGTTTGTCAGTGCTACAGCCACCTCAGCATGACTGAGCCTCTGAGAGCTGGCACATCACCTCCACACCCATGTCTGCACTGACTCGGGTCTCAGAACTGATCTACACCTGCCGTCTAGTCCTGCTACCCACATCCCCTAAACTCTCAGTTCCCAAACTTACACACAAGGCCACTTTTTTTTGGATACACCTCTCTAGTACGGAATTGGACCCCCGTTTTCTTTCAGAACCACCTTTTTTCAGATCCATTATTCAATTCTCCTGTTCCACCACATCCCAAAGCTGCTTAATTTGAATGGAGATCTGGTGACTGGAGGTCACAGTACAGTGAACTCTTCATGTTTCCAGAAACTAATTTAAGATGTTCTGAGCATTAGGACAGGTTGTTATCCTACTAGAATTAGACTAAGGCATTAAGGTATGCTCATGGTCAGCAACAATACTCAGGTGGGCGGTGCCATTTAAACGATTACTGTACTGTTTTTATTAAGGGGCCTGAAATGTAGCAAAATGATTCACATAACGTTTCAGCAGTAGCCTGAACCATTCCAAGGCAGGATGGGTCCATGTGTTAATGTTTACGCCAAATTCTGACCCCACAAACTGAATTGTGCAGCAGAAACCTAAATACCTGTTACTGTTACCCCTCAATGTCACCCAGAAAACGGCCCTCGATGGATATTTTTTGCTCTCCGGCTGTTCTCTGTAGCCCTCGAAATGGTTCTGCATGAAAATGATTAGATCAGCAGTTCAATTTGCATAAACTGAAATACTCAATATGACTTGGTTGTTCTTGCTAGACTGGTCTTATCCGCGTGACCTAAATCATCTTCCTCATTGTGATGCTCGGTTTGATCTTCTGCATGGCATCTTTATCATGTCTGCATGCCTAAAGGGACACAGTTACATATTTTTATACCTTATATTACCTTATATTGAACTGGTGTATCTACCAAAACTGGTACATTAAAGCGGAATTCCGTTGTTGTGAGGCGATCAACTGTCTTATAACGGCTCTGTTTTGCTGAGCCAGTCAGAATTTGGACCGATCGGTTTTTACCGAGTTTTAACATGCCTTCTCAGGCCACCTTAATTTCCTCATTATGCAAACTTGATGTCAGCTGTTTGGCTTCTGATCTCGCAGAAAGAGCAGTCCAGATCTTTTTCAGTTCAATCGTTCTGTCCTTAAGGACCCGTTTGCAGAAGGCTAATGTTTTCAGTAATGTGAGCTGTCCCACTGGAGCAGCGTAATCAAATAACCTCTGTGTTCAGCAGATACGTGCAATGAGCGACCGGTCAGACTGACACTTTTGTCAGCTTTGCATTTTGTGGATTTGCATAATTGAGGCAATTTGAGAGGCTCACGCCTCATCATTTGCAGTGAGGTTTGAGTTACGCGATGGAATTTAGCCCTCTAATATGCTTAAACAACATAAGGAGGTTACCTACCCATTTTAACGTAAGGCCCATTGCGTTTATATATCTGTCTTTGTGTAAAAATGTGTAATAGATGTACATGTATTCTACACTGCTCCCAAAAATAATTTGTGATCAGTAAATTTAGACTCGCCGGCATTTATTATTTAAAGTATTTACGTTGAACTGCACGTTAACACGGTGTCTAATCAGCCAATCACCTCGCAGTAACTACAGTTGGGCATGTAGCCATGGTCAAGACGACATGCTGAAGTTCAAACTGGGCATCAGAACGAGGAAGAAAGGTGATTTAAGGGCCTTTGATCATGGCATGGTTACAGTAGATAGACTGCTGAGTACTGACTGAAACTACAGTTCTATCAAATCTACAGCTTTCTCGAGTTTCTAGAAAATGGCAATGTGTACATAATAAAGTGGCCAGTTAGTAAATATAATTGTATTATGGCACTACTAAAGTAATGAGTTCTATAGGAAACATTTTTTTTTTTTCTCCTCATTGTCTCCCTAATTCTAGTTCTAGTCTTGAAAGTGTTACATCCAGTCTCAGTTGCTCAGAAACGGTCCTGCTACAGTCGTGGCCTTTTCTTGAACTTCCAGCAAGGCATCTGGAGATGTACTTTTATCCTGATTCTTATTTTCATACAGATACTCACTTTTCCCTTTCAGTTCTTTAATCTTCCATAAACTATTTCGACCTGTTGAACACGCTGTGCTGCATCCCGACCATTTTGGTCGCTACGCTAAGCCTTTGAGATGATGCGTGTTTGGATAGAGGCTGCTCCGACCCCTTATTGCAGTCAACATAAATTATAAAGAACAAAAAGAAAAGCTAAGTAAGCTAAACAGGGTAAATTACAGCCTTTGCTCACTGTCATCAGTACAGAACTGCTGACAGTAATTACAGCATGATGAGGGAAGAGCAGAAACACAACTGATCACAGATCAGATCTGAAGGGATGTGGAACTAGTGCTTTCTCCTTCTCCTGAGCTTCTGAGGTTGGTCTCGGGCTGTGAATCTGGCTGTATTGTGAGGGTTTTGATTGAGAGGGGATTGTGGAGACATGGACGTTGGACTGCAACTAATGTGATATCTTCTGGCTGCTATCAATACAAAAGCAAAACTGATTTTGTCTGGTGCATGTCCTCCCTGTGTTTGCTGCCCCAAGTAATGAGAGTAAACCAATACAGTGGCTCGGTGGGTATCACCGCTACCTCATAGCAAGAAGGTCCCGGGTTCAGTGCCAGGGTGGAGCGGCCTGGGTCCTTTCTGCATGTCCTTCCTGTGTCTGTGTGGGTTTACTCCGGTTTCCGGTTTTAGACCTGCGTATGGATGTAACATTGTGTGTGTCGCTGGATGCCCACAGATGCCGATAAGCAACGTTAAAGAAGCCAAATAAACACGACACACACTTACTTTCACTTATGTCAATGCCAATTTCAGGACCTTAAGTTATTTTAATTGTATTTGTTGTCCGTTTAGAAGTATGGGACAAATGTCCCTTTGTCCTCAAAGGATTATCACCAACTTGTTTAAACACCACAGCCCGAGTATTGCTGCTAACCATGTGCATTTTTTCATGTCCACACTGTACCATCTACTGACGGCCACTTCCAGCAGGGCAACGCTTCATGTCCCAAAACTTGGATCATCTCAAACTGTTTTTTTGAACATGATCAATCCAATAAAATCGATTTGATTTATATAGGACTTTTACAATGGAGCATTGTCTCAAAGCAGCTTTTAATGTTATATTAACGTAGAAGGCCAATCCCAAATTAACCAAGCCTAGGACAACAGTGGAAAAGGAAAAACTCCTTGAATGAAGGAAGAAACCGTGAGGACTCGAAAAGGGACCCGTCCTCCTCCAGGTGGCCAAGATGTCATTTGAAATAATTAAGTTGTGGTAATATTAAAATTAAGTAAATAATGTAATGTAAACGAATAATAAAATTAAAATGAGTAATAAGATAAGATTTCAGTCATTTAAAATAAGTAGAGTAAATTAAATCACTCGTTTAAGAGAGTCCTCAGCGGTAAATTTTTTTGATGCACTTACTCTCCTAATAACTAGATGATTGAGGGAGTTCCTGCACTCTGGTGAGACTGGTTATTGTTGATGAAGACCAGTAGAGTGATGCTAAAGTGGAGGAGCATCTAAGTGAATGGTGCTGGAACTGGTACAAGAACATCAGCTCGGAGAGAAAAGGGAAAATGTAGTTACTTGTCTGTAATGACTTATTGGTTAGGAGCAGAGTCTGTGCTAAAGGACGTGGAGGATGTGGTCGAATGGGAGATTCCCGTCATGCTACCCTGTCTGCATTTCCAGCACATTGTTGTTGCTTTGGTGCCGCAAAGAATTAAAGCAGTTCTGAAGGCCAAAGTAGGCAATGGCAAGGTGTTCCTAATATTTTGTAAACATTTACAAAATACTTGTATTACTCTTCAATAATTCACATTTTCCATCATGTCTTTTTTCCTTTGTTGCACTATAATATTTAATTATGACTTTTCAGTGGGCTGCCAGATTGAGACATTTTAATGCTAATTAAATTGCATTAGATAATTTTACATTTAGGAAGCGTCATGCTCTTACATGTTCTCAGTGTATTATGGGATGCTTAGTGAAGAAGGGGACCAATTCGGATACAGCCCATGTATGGATACTTCACAGGGGACCGGTGTTAAAAATAAGTTATTTAAAAAAAAAAAAAGTTATTACCAGCTTGTGGTAAGCTTAGAGTAAATTAAAAGGTTTGATTTTAAGTGTATGATTACACTAAGAAAATAATTGTTGTGAACCCGCAAGTTCTCAAGTTCTTTCCGCCATGTTCGCTCACCACCTGCACACAGCGAGTGATGGGGGTTGGGTACGATGCCAGCTGGGTGGCATGCATGGAATGGTGAGTTCTGGATGGATTAGACCTTGGCAGTGGTGTGTATATATAATTATTTTTTTTTTTTTGTTGACAGTGTTGTCAAAATGATTGGCACTGCTACTTTAATTACTTTGTGCAGTCTTCCCGTATAATGGCTGATCCATCATTTACTCCAAACTCACCTGCTTGCTGCCAAAAAGCTGTGCTTTTCCTCTCACCGTTGTAGAATTGGATCTTACGGGACCACAAAATGCTGCCGTTTTCTGCAGCTTCCCCAATTGGTTCCCTTAACTTAGATTTAACAATCCTCCTCACTCTCATGCGTCATTCTAACGTCGAAGGGGGGGGGGACATGGTGGGGCTCAAGTTTTTGACCCATTTTTAAAATGGTCAACACACATAACATCCAACTTTCATGCAAGTTTTAAAACTGAGACAAAATATTATTTGGTCAGTTATTAAAAAAAAATGAAAATGATCCAGTATTTGAACCTCTAGGATTAGGGGTTGAAATTAGTAAGGTCTATCTAATCAGTGCAATCTGTAAGGGCTTCACATGCCTAAACTAGACTAAATTTTGATGTTCGTTCTTTCAACGGCGTGAGAAATTCTGACACGAGCCTGAATCACTTTGCTGGTTGCCTGCTAAAGTTGCACTTCCACTGTAGCATTAATTATTTACTATTATATTAAGTATTACGTAGTCTTCCCTGTGTCTGTGTGTGGCAGCAACTTAAAGTTTAGCAAGAATAAAGTAAATCCTGCATGCATTTCAGTGCATCAAACGTTGAGCAGAAGACCAGGCCGTAATGCTGTGGAACACCATTTGCCACCGCCGTGTGGCTTATTTCGTTTTTCTTTTGAAAATCTAATCTCCATAGAAACTTCATTCAAATCTCACTCACTTTGCTTGCAACAATGGTCTGATTGTGTGGTCTGTAATTTCAAAGTGCTTGTACTGTTATGGTACCTATTACACAAATATGCTGTTTGATCACTGTCCCGGTTGCTTGTGTCATATTTTCAAGTTAGCTTTTTTTGCTTTAATTTTTTTTTTTTTTTTTTAATTGCCTTGTTTTACTGTAGTAGGGCTTTCGGAACAAAAGCATTGTAGGTAGCACAGTTAAGTCTCTTGTACTTGATGCATTAGTGTGAATTTGCGGTACTGTGTGCGTTCTTTCACTCATTTAAGCTCTCGTTCCAGTAGCATCACAGAGCTGCCCAGTCAAATGTATTTATACAGCGCTTTTCAGGGTCGATCTAGGCCCAAAGCCGCAATTTAGCAAGCCTGGGGTGACGGTGGCAAGGAAAATCCCATAAATGTTATATGGAAGAAACTCTGGATGGACCAAGACTCAAAAAGGGACAAAAATTCCCTTGTATGACCTAGATGATGTAAATAAAAACTAAATGGAAGAAGTCCTCTAATTAATAAGCTTGTAATAATTTAATTATTAGAGGTCACGGGAAATGACCTAAAATGATGGGCTAGTATTTACACGATTTAAGGAGTTTGGACCTTTTTGTACATATCGTTTTAGTGTTTATATTTGTATTTAGTGTTTACATATTGTAAATATGTTTAAACACTAATTAAAACACTATATGAAAACCTAGTACAGTGATGTAATCTAGTGAGCATTCATTATTTTCTTTGTAAAAAATGTATCTTTTGTAAAAGTGAGAATGGAATTGGGGAAAGGAACATTATTGTGTAGTTTTCTGCCTATAAAACTGAGCATTTGTTGCAAGGGTTCACTCATCCTAGTTTTCTGTTTTTCAATTGTGAAATAAGATGTATTGAAGACACCTCTTTACTATACAAAAAGCACAGTGCCTACTGTGCAGACACGCTCAAAGACGTTTGCTAGATGATAGATAATCACACGGCGTTGTGTGCTATGTTTTTGGAGGTGAACTGATTGATCATTTAAAAAAATCTCTTAAAATGATCGGTCTCCCTTGAAAAAAACATTGACCAATCATTCCGATTCGAATTTAAGTTGATACATTTTCAGACTAAGCAGCCGTGCACCTGTATCTCCTTATATAATGTATGCATAATTACTGGGTGGCACGTGGTCCAAATTACTGAGACAAACACTGCCGTTGCCACATTTCAAACACAGTTGTTGTTGTTTCTTCAGGAAATCTAGTTTCCCATTATAATTAAGACCTCAGTCATACCCGTATGAGATCATGATCAGCGTGTCATCGCTCGATTAAAAACAGTAGGTATCAGCCATGTCATCAACTTTTAAAGAAATTAGGATCGAATGTGTAGTATATTCACATAAATGGACCATAGTTTTTGTTTAATGATAATCAAATTGCTTGTTCATTCATTTGTTAGTTTTGTTTATGTCCAGTGGGTCGACTGTTAATGCTTTCCCTCTTTGAATATTTGAACGGCTAAGATTCTTTAAAAAGTGGGTTTGTAACGCTTCTAAAATATTGTAAACTCAGGGCTATATCAGGCCGTTGGAACAGATCAATAGTTTGCACAGCTTAAATAATGCTGATAGGCTTGACTTTAAGAATCGTCTTTCTGTGTCATGACCTTGTGAGATAAGATTTCTTCATTCGAGTTTAGTTATTAACCAAAATCAAGAATCATTCATTGATGCTTTCAATTCCTCACTGCTCATCCGGAACAATGAACAAGCCAGTGGGTTTATGCACATTACCCACATGCTCATTTAGCCCATGGCTCCAACTCGGAGACCCCCAATTGAAAAGTTCTGGAAATTAATGAACGAGTGATTTTTATTTTTATTTTCTTTCTCTCTCTCTGTCTCTCTTTCTGTCTCTGTCTGTCTCTGTCTCTGTGTGTATCTGATAAGATGATGTAATGTATATATTTTCATCCAAATCTTATCATCCAAGGTAGTGGAGTACGTTGCCCCCCCCCTCCTTTTTTGAAGTTTCTAACCAGGTTTCTGCCTTATAATTTAGGGAGTTTTTAACTCATGCCCTAGGCTCACTCGGTTAGTGCTGGGGGCCTAGATATATGTAAACTTGCTTTAAGATAATTATCTGTTTTGTTTTTTTTAACTTATGTAAATAAATTGGACTTGACATTTGTCTTACGGGTATTTTTTTTAACTAGAACCATTCCAACAAACCATTCTCTGGCCTGATCCATCAGTTAAACCTGTAGTATAGACTTTACTAATATTAGTTACCTGCAATAACGTGACTAATTACATGCAATGCTCCTAAACTCCCTGTGCCATGGTTTTGTGCTCCATTAATACTTCAGGTTTCAGGCAGATTGATGGCACAGTTCTGGTCATCCGTTTTTTCTTCTTCTTTTTTTATTATTTTTTTATTTTTAATTTTTATGTATGACTATGTAATTGCACTCTGGCCTGATTAACTGTTCTGAGGAAGACCGTTAAAGAGAGGTTGTCTGTCTTACTGCAAATGAAGGGGTTTGTGAATCGTTTTTCAATGACTGAACCGAAATGTAAAAGTGGGAGCAGCTGCATGGCCTCCAGCAGCGAATGATGGAAAGTGGACAGGACTACAGAAAGAAAAGCTTTGATGTTTAAGATGGTCTGCTGATAAAGGATCAGGAGTGAACTTCACACAGCTTTTTCTCTTACTGAACGTTAACCTGGTGCAGAAATTCCACATAACTGCTCTAAAAATTGAAATTATTTAGTTTTCAGACAGAAGTAAATAATAGCAACCACAATTTGGACATTTAGATGACTTTTTAGACCAGAGTTGCCACCTTTTCAGCCAACTTAAAAAAAAAATAATACAGTTTATGGTATGATTTATTCCTGTGCCTTGAGTTTGCAGTTAAAAACCTAGGATAAATATACAGCTAATAATACTATTGTGCTCTAAGATGACCACCATGTGATGAATTACATAATAGTCTAGTTGGAAAGGTTTTCTCTTAATATTTTTCATTTGTTAAAAAGCTCATGTTGCTTACTTTCACTGAAAGAGTACTACACTTACTAATATAACCCAAAATGCAGACGAAACTTTCCTTTATAAAGAAGAAATGCCAAAACTGGAATCCACAGACCATGCTTGGTCTTGTTGATGCAGAATAGTGTGCAGAAGCGAACCTCAGGTTTAATCACACTCTCTCAGGGTTCGTTTGTTTGAGATGCTATGGCGATCGCCTGACAGGTGAACCATGTGTTTGAGTCGGAGAACGTGGCACGCTGTGACGCTGTTTTAAGAACAGATTATTTTTCTCGGCTGATTCATATTGAACTGGAGTCTTTCCTGTACTGATTAAACCTTTTGCCATGTAAACAGGAAGAGAAAAGGCTGTAATGACACATCATGAGCTTGTGTCTTAGGAAGAGGATTTAAAATGTCATGGGTGCAAAAACTGTAGAGCTACAGTGTAGAACGTAAAATGAAGAAAATGCTTAAAGAAAAATGAATTTGAGCTCTGAAATGATCCCACCATCTCCTCTCCTTTTTAGCAGCATTGTTAACTTAAAAAAAAAAATTTCTAGAACAAACGGCGTTCCTTTTATCACTGTGGTGTAGCAATTTAAACAACAGAGTGTAGTTGTGTTAAGGCTTTGATTATAAGGCATCTCCTGGTGTTCTTTGCATATTTTCTTCATAAGCTTCAGTAAATGTCTGGTGTTGCAGCTAATCGAGTAAAAAAGTGTGTGTATGTGTGTGTATGTGTGTGTATGTGTGTGTGTGTGTGTGTCTGTGTGTGTGTGTCTGTGTGTGTGTGTCT